>VZRV01007525.1:193701-258701 GCA_013398115.1 Falcunculus frontatus
CATAGAGCTCATTGCTAAATTAGTGATGAAAATGAGCCTCATGTCCATCTGCTTTGCTCATCTTCCTTCAAATCCAAGATATAATTAACACAGAACAACATGCAAAGCTATCTCTCATAACAAGTCTATTAGCTGCACAAAGATCAAAATACACTTTCACTACTCTTTGCAATAAAATTGAAAAGTTTGATATTCCATAACTTATCACACATTACCACATTTTGAAACACCCCACAGGGGTGAGGCTAAAGGCAAAGAAGACACTTCCTTTCCTGTAGAGCATTTTGTCTTGTAGCAAACAAAAGCAGATGAAAACTCTGGTAGGCCTCCACAATGGCACAAAGCATATCATATTTTGGTGTGTTCTATGTTCTTCAGAGGCCCAGAGAACTGGGTCTTCAATCCAGTACTATGGATATCTGGGAAAAAAAAGCACTAGAGCTCTATGAGAAATTAGTCATTCAGCTGCATCCTATCAAATGGCAGTATATTTCATAATTCGAGATTAAACAAGACATTCAGAAGGATGTTAATAAAGAAATTGACAGTCTCCAATGGAGTCTTTGTTTTCAAAAGAAAATATGTTTGCTCTGTTTTCTCAGAAAGATTTTAAAAGGTTTCTTACTCATGACTTTGGCCTTAAATTTTAACTATTTTTTCTTTCCCTGAAAAAAACAGTGTCTGGGACTATCTCACAAACTAGACCCACTTTACAAAGAAGAATCTAAAAAAAAAAACCCGAATGTGCTGAAAGCTCTAACCCCAAACAGATGGGATGCCATTACTAAAAGGCAGGTCCCTAAAATCTATCATCATTATAAAGAGCTTGGACATTGTTAAACCTGGGATGCTGTGTGCCCAGCTGGATTAATTAATACCCACTACTCATTGACCTTTCACTGAGAATGTGGACAATCATTCCCCCAAAGACAGATGATACTCTCCCTTGCCTTACATTGATGATGCATACAAAGCCTTTTGATGCAAAGAGAGGAAAAAAACCTACTAAGTGTGTACAACCCCAGCTCACATCATGCTTACTTCTATGTTAAAGGAAATTTCATAGCATATTCCAAGGAGCATGTGTCAGTAAAATTCCAGTGCAAAATTCAGAACACTAGCTCATCATGCACTTCTAGTCATTCATAATACACCAGACTCTTCACAGATGTACAGACATGCAGCTCTGCTGGTTTCAATACAATTCACTGAGATTGCTGACTGTCCTTTAGTGCAAATTATGGCCAGTGTTTTGCAGAACATACAACTGTTCACATACCCTTTGCATTCCTGTTATGTTAAACAATCATTGCAGTTTACTGTGTTTGTTGTGTTAGACAAGAAATAATCTGTGTTGAAGTTTTATCCACATGGAACCTTTACAGTGCTGTTCTCCAGTAAACCAGCAGCACACACTGAAGGGTGAAAAAGAAACCTATCCAAGTCAAACTGAAGGAGACACATAAGCTGGAATTAGACCAGGACACCAGGGCTAATTTCCACTATCCTATAATCAGTACATGTTAACTTTAATGACCACAAATGGTCAAAACCCCAGTGTCATGTCTTATCCAGCTGAATGCTGACAGCTCCAGCAAGCCCATCCATTAGCACCACGCTTGTGCACTCAGGATTGATTCTGGAGGCAGAGCACTGCCCACCAGAAAAAGGAAAGGCAAAGCTGTGGTCTCTTTCGTTGTCCTTCCTAAACAATCATTTATTTCCTATGAAACTGAATCTGAAATAACAAATAAAACAGATATGCTATGAGATATATTGAACCAGCGCACGCCTAATTTTATGTATCATAGTAGCTACAGTGAACTCAGAAAAAAAAAAGAAAAAAAAGGAAAATAAAGTATATGACTGCTACTTAACTTATTTATCCTTCCCCAGCTTCCACTCATTTATGGCTCAGGGATTTTCTGATTAAGAGCTGGCATGTTTTTATTTAACAGCTTTGAGTGGATTCCCCTTCCATGAACTTGTTTGTTTCAGTTTTGAGTCTATGTCAACTTTCAGCACCCTTAACGAACTCTGAAATGGAGTTCCATTACTTAACATGTGAGTATGAAAAAAACCATTCCTTTGTTTTGAACTGCCCTATTAGTTTCACTTGATGCTTGCTCCTTACACGTGAAGAAGACAGAGTCATTTTCCACTTACCTTTTTCATATCATTCCCAGTCTTGTAGATTTCTATCAAATTCTCTGTCAGCTGATTCTACTCCAGGCTGAAGATTGTCAAATTTCCTTTATCACATGGAAGCTGCTCCAAAAGTCTGATCACCTTTATCATTCTTCACATATTCACTCTGAAATGGGAGCACGAGAATTACTCATAGCACTGTAGAAGCAGAATGTACCAGAGCTCTACACAGACACAGAGTCATGTTTTCCAATTTGTCTTCTATTTCTCTCCTAATAATTCCTAACTCAGCTTCTGCGTGGTTTTTTTACTGACCAATTCACCTGAAGTCAATGGAATTGGGAATTACTCTACTTCTGTTATTTAACATTGTGCCCCGTTGTCCCCACAGCAACTACCAACACTGATCGTGTCAGCACCACAATAACTCTGGTCCTTGTAAAACACATTGCCTGCTATTTGTGATTTTCAACTGTCCAGCTAAGTTTTCAAGACATTATTTTCACATAGAACATGACATCAAACTCTTCTATTTATCCAAAGATGAGTTATCAACTAGTTCTGTCTGTGCTTTCTGTAGGAAATAACAGCAGACTCCCACAGAAAAGTTTGGTAAGAGTGAAGTTTGCTACTACCCAGAAAAACTGAGGCTAAAACTACTTACCATGGACAAAGACAAAACCTTTGGGGGCCTTGATGTGAGCAAAGATAAGTCTGTGCCCTCTCCAGACAAATACACAAAATCTCAAGCAACAGCTGATTTAACTTAAGTCAAAAGATTAGAGAAACTCTGAAACTGAGTGGAAACAGTGACCAAGGCGTTTAGAACCCAGAAAAGTGAAATGGAGATCAGATTCTCTCACCAGCATGCAAAACCACCACAAGCAACATGAATTTCACAAAAAGCCCCAATGCTGAGTCCATCAGCAGTGCAGCTCTAGCAGCTGAACTGCAGTGTTGTCTCTGATTGTCCAGCTCAGGTAAGATTTTACCATTACAGGTAAGATTTCAAATATTCTTTATCCCACCTGGGAAAAAAATAAGGTTATACATGTGCTACAGGGAATGTAATCTGAATACAACAGAGCTTGTTCTATGCCCATCAATGTCAAAAATCACCTGTAAAATCTTTATAACCAAAAGGGATTTCCAAGAAGGAAAGAATGAATATCACATTTGGGTTCTCACAACCCAGACTGGATTTTCCAGCACTGAAGAAAAAAAAGACATCTCTAAGCTAAGTAAATTGATTCAGAAATCAGTCAGTCAAAGAAAAAATATGGCAACATGGTTCTCCATAACCTAGATAATGAAAACACAAAAAAAGTGCTCCGATAATTAATTTTTCAAAAATAAATTAATAAAAATTTTACTTCATGGATTATAAACTTCCTTTTATTTCCAGATTTATTTGCAGTCCACAAATGCTTGTCAACAGCAGTACATAAAGACCAGCTAGGACTGGGCAGAGAAAGAAGGAGGCAGCTCTTGTTTATATTCGTGAAGGTAACGCTCATATGCTGTAGCTGAATCTCATTTGGAAGCCATTCACAAGAATTAAGGTAGAGGATAGATATTCCACATATATATATTTATAGAACATCAAGATATAGACATAAAATACATAACAAAAAGGCTGACATCAGGACAGATGGCTGGTTCCTACATTTTTGCCAGGATATGGCTTCCTCTCTTCAATTACGACTAGATTTGTCAGCTTCTGATTATGTATTGACATAAAATTGTTACATCCAATCAAATAATCAAAACTATGTTGCTAATAAGAAAAATTACATTAAAATGATTATAAAATACTCTCACTACAAATCTTCATGCATTTCTATATGTATCTTTTAAACTTAAAAACAAGTCAGAAGAGCAGGGTGGGGAATCTCTATTTCTTTATATGCATAATCTATGCAATAGACACTCAGCCTGATTTTGAAAAGAGCCATATTATGATAGAAAGAAAAATACAGTATAAGTTAAAAAAAAATACATTGTAAGTAAAACAGAATATAAAATTATTCCAAAGATGAAATGCAAACATACACACCACATAGTTTCAGTAATAAATTGGAAATTACACAACATGAAAAATATTACAATTTCTTGTTTTGCCACTAATTCCACACTAATATTATTTTTATCTAGTGATTATATAGAAGCCTAAAGAGCAAGTGCTAGTTTATTTTCTTCACGTTATATAAGAATAACAACTATAAAAGTCCTGAAAACAGACTTCACCCTTCTCTCACAGTTAAATTTTGTATATTTGAAGAAACATATTTAGGCAATAATAAGGCAGTTTTGTAAAATCTGCAAAGAAACACATAATTGGAACACATTAAATTACTTTGGCAGAGGGGATACCACAGGAGAACTCAAAGGTGGACATTTTTCTGAAGCTAAGTCACAAAGATGACTAGAAGGCACAAGTATAGTTAATGTCTATTCTTTTCTTTCCCTGTGAATTTTGTCCTGTATTGTATCAGGAAAGCAAATGATAGCATTTTTTTATTCTGTGTTATACTGCCCTTCTGAAAGCATTCTTCATATTCGATTGCACCATCTGGTTGGCAATTTGCCTATGTGTCCTTCCTGCTTTCTCGGAAACTAAGTGTGGATGTGCTAAGGAAAGAAATGGGAAACATTGCTACTCAAAGAGTTGCCTGCCTGCACCATTTTAATTCTGCTCCCTTTCTTGCCCCTTTTCTTCCATTCCATCACCATGTTCCCAATTCCTGACTATCCCTGTGGCCATGGACTGGGTTACTTCCAGTAGCAGTGATACCAAATGTTTAAATTTCAAATTGCTTTCTAAAGAAACGCTTCAGTGTATTCCCTCACAAATAAAGGCATTGTAGGGTTGGTTTATGTGGCTGTATTTAAGGTGCATGGCACCACTATATTTCAATATGTCTTGGTGTATCCAGACACATGGTTCTTCCCCCCTCTTTCTCTCAGTTTTTGAACAACTTATATTTTGTAACTAGGAACTTATTTTCCACACATTTTTCATTTTTATTTTATCTATAAAGTCTTGTACCAAAACTCTAGCCATTCAATATAAGGGCACCATAATGATAAAACACTAAAAAAAGTACCTTTTAAAAAATTTTATTTATGTCTTGAAACAGTATCAGAAAAACGTGGCCCTGCTTCCTCTACAGCATTCCCTCTAACCACGAGACAGTTGTGCTGGAGGGCTTTGTACAGCTAAGGACCTCACACTAGGACTACATGAAGTGGATGTAGCCCCCAGTACACTGCCCACTCTCTAACAGACCTGGGAAGAACTCAGGTACTATTTCCCCTTGTCCTAGGCTTGCCATATTAGAGGCAATAACATTATCCAAATATAATAAAGACAAATGAGAGATATCCAGGACTTCCAGCCTTTTGGAGAGTAAACATAACTGGGAGCATGAAAGGTATGGTGTGCACATATCTGTTGCCATCTGTGTGGGTCATATATGGGCCGTGTATAGGCAAATAAACCTTTTCTTCCAACAGAGGTCAAAAGCTCTAGAAGACTTTGGTCTCAGAATTCATAGATATTAGAGAACTGATTTGATGAATGTATTAATGAGGATCCAGATGCAGAGATTTCACTGAAATATCTGTGTTTTCTTGCCCTGGAACTAACTGCATATTTGGAAAGTGTTCTCCAGAGTAGCAAGAATTTGTTTAAAGGCTTAAGGTTAAACCTTTAAGCCATTAGAAGTCTTAGACAGGGGACAAGTACTAATACAGAATTCAGATCCTTCAGAATCTCAGCTCAGCTAACATCTAATCCCATGGTTTATGGGCCATGGATGCCAACGTCACAGCCGTCAATGGTTCTTTCATGGAGAGCTCCTTATGTACCTGAGGGTCTACATTCAGGCATGCCTGGAAGCACTCCCACTTCTCAGTGCTGATAAACTCAATGCTCTGGTCAGACTTTAATCCCCACTTGATTCACAAGTATTCCTCTGCCTACCACATTGCCTTTAGTGGATGTTCATCATCCATTTAATTGGGTTCCTTACAAAATACGGAACTGGAAGATCGAAGGATGGTAGCACACTTTCGTGTTTTGAGCACCTACAAAAGATAACTGCGATATCCCCACCTTAGTGACTAACTAGAGCCAGCTGCTCATTCTGTATAATACCTTCCTTCTCCCTGTGCCTCACTTTCTTCCCACCTTCAAGTATTGCAATAAAAATGCAACTCATGAGTCATAAACAGAACCTATTCATTCAATTTACAGCACTAGAAGAATGTGGTGCTCTGTGAGCAGAGCAATTTATGATGCTGATTTCAGTATGAGTAGGGAAATCCCTGAGATTATGCACTTCATCAGAGCAAGCTTTTTTCCCTTTCCTCACAAATGTCGTCTTTGACCTCAACTTTACACATGATACTTTTACAACTCTGTGCATCTCGAATCTCCCTGCTCTCCTGCAGAACAAACTTTGTCATTACTCTCTAACTGCTGTCTGCCTCAGCAACAGTCTCTTCTCTTTTCTGAGCTATTTATGACTTAATTTGGTGCCACAACGTTTGCTGACTACTTCTTTAACTGTCTCCTTGATACCCTGACATAAAATATCCATGAAAATTGGAATTTTTCAAATGAGAAATGTCCCTGGTTTTCGATTAAAATGCTTTTGGTTATGCCAAAGCAATGCAACTGGCTATAACCAACATGTTGAACACTGTTCTGTCACAGTTCTGCCTGTGAAAATTCTTGAAATATTGAAAGACTGTCAGTGTTTTAAACAGGATGCAACATCTATATTTACATATGCAATAGTCCTTAAAAACCTGAGTACAAAGAAGCTTTCAGCATCAAAAACACAAGTATTTACCATAGCTAAGATACCCATAGTGTCTTAAACTGAACCCTTATTCTACATTCCAACTATTGATACATACTCCAGTATCCGATATGCCAGAGCACTGTAACTGTTAGCAAATTATGACTTTTTAATGGGAAACCCTGTACATGTCAAAAATATGATACTGTCCCTAATCCTATGTAACTAAAGATATCTTATACAGATCAAGAAGATTTAGAAACCTCTGAAAAACAGATGTGCCAAACAACCCACTAAAAGGAAGCATATATTGAATTTATTTATTAATTTATACAGCGCCCATCTCAAAGCAGAGTCTGGAATCTTGTACAAAATAAACAAAAATTAAACCAAGCTGGGCTCAGAGCCAAGAGAAATCAACTGTACCAATAAAACGGGGAGGGTGAAAGAAAACTATTCCAAAAAGATATATACATGTCTCTAGACACTGTGCTGTCTTAGTGGACACATCATAATATCAATACTGGAAGTAACGGAAATACAATTTACAGCAAGGATAGAAATATTCAAGAAAAAAAAAAGAGAGCAATTATGACAGAGTTAATTTACAGTTACTGAAAGCCACAGTACAGAGGCAATTACAGTGGAGGAAATACAAACTGTGTAAATTTTGAATGAAGACTGAGTACGTATACTGTCACAAAATATCTATAGAATTTCAGCTCCAACTATTGATCATATTGCATTTCATCCTTCGATTGCAATATTTAAACAATAAGAAAACATTGTAATTGCTGTGTGAGAGCTTTTGGGTGGGTATTCCCTCAAATATATGAACTCTTATTCTATTACTGTCCTCCTCCCCATATTTTATTTATAACACATGAGGGTTTTTAGTCCTTTTTACAATTTTGATGACTTAGATGAATAATGATGAGATAACTGCCCAAATACAGAGCTACCATGAAGAAACGCCTCTGAGATCTAGGAAGAAAAGATAAGGAAGCAGCACATTTTATGTTCAAAAGGCACAAAGACCAGGCCACATAATTAAAACGGCTTTTGGCTGTGTATCCTCTCCCGATCACAGAATGGGTCAGATGGGAAGGGACCACAATGGGTCATTTGGTCCGACCTTCCTGCTCACGCAGGGCTGTCGCAGAGCACAAGGCACAGGGCTGTGTTCAGGTGGGGTTTGAATTACTCCAGAGAGGGAGACCCCACGAGCTCTCTCAGCAGTCTGTTCCAGTCACCCAGAAAGTGAAGTTTTTCTGGATATTCAGGTGGAAGGAATGTCCTGTGTCCCAGTTTCTGCCCATTGCCTCTCATCCTATTCCTAGGCCCCACGGAGCAGAGCCTGGTCTGTCCTCTGACGCATCTCTCTGGACACAGACACAGATAAGATCCCATCTGAGTCTCCTCCAGGTTAAACAGGCCCAGCTCCATCAGCCCAGAACAGGACACAGGGCTGGGCAGAGCGTCAGGATCCCCTCCCTGACCTGCCAGCAGTCCCCTTCCAAGTGCACCCCAGGATCCCCTGGCCTTTCCTGCAGGACACACTGGTGGTCAGGGACATCTGGATGTCCACCATCACACCCCCAGGTCCTTCTTGACAGAGCTGCTGCCCAGCAGCTCAGCTCCCAGCCTGGACTGTGATGAATTCCCTGTGGAATTCCCTCTCTTGCTCCAGCACAGACATCTCCTGGCTGAATAGCCAGGGTGGGTGTTGCGGTGGCCCAGCCCACCTTTGGGCTGTCCATCAACCAGGACATTCAGTGGGTAGATTTTCCCCCTTTGGACAGTGGGTCCGAGGGCGGATCAGAGGGTGGTGCCATGGGTGGCACTGAGCTTTAGGCCACAGCCCACTGGGTGTCTCCTTAGTTGATGGACTTCCCCCTGTAATAAACGAGGCTGTGATTTTTAGGAAAAAGGGCAAAATCAACTCGTTTATTAAAAAAAAAGGAAGCAATTAGGAGCGGGAACCCGGGAGTAGCCCAGGCTCCACTCGACAAGCCAGAAGTAACAACGTAACAGAATGCAAGCACTCTGGGTGCTCCCTCGGATGCAAGCTCCTCAGGAGAACCCTGGGCGGGGTCTTGGGACAGTCCTTATACCCCTCGTCAGTTCAGGATTGGTCCTTCTCAAATCCTCCCTCTGATGGCTCGTATCCAGGGGTCTCATTGGGCTCCAATCCTGTCCTTCAAAGGGGCGTCGAGTGATTGGTTCCTTCTTTCTCTCTTATATCATCTTTCTAGGACTTTCTATAAACCTCCATCCACTCTACCCATTTATCGCCCCACCTAGTGATCATATTTTAATATTACAACCAACAACTATACAATTCAACAATAACTAGCCCACAAAACATCCCACAACATCATCAACTCTCAAAACACCAATTTCATTTATAACACCCCTGTTCTAGAAAGTTCTGTTTTACTTGGTTGCCTATGGGTTCCTTCCTTCATGTTTATGCATTTCCCTTATTGCTTATGTAATTAAGTTCTGGAAAGATCAGTTCAGTTGTATTCCCTATTGGTTGGTTTGGATTTGTCCCTCCCTACAAGCTTTTCAGTTGGTTACCTGTCACCCCACATCATTTCCCCATTGGTTTGTTCCCTTGTACCGCCCTTTTCCATCCCCTATATAAAACCTGCTGTCATCCCCTTCCCTGTGCTCTTTGTGGCTACTCCCTTCGGCCTTCCTGTTTTTCCAGCCCCTGCTGGGGAATAAAGCCTGGAACTGCTGTTACAAAGAGTCCCTCTCGCTGCCAGCTCCTCGCAGGAGTCCCAGGGCAGGCTGCTCTCTGCAGAGAGCCTCCCCCTGGCTGTGAAAGCTGACATCCTGCTGCTCAGGACACTCGCTATGAGTCGCCTGCTTGGCCTCCGGGCAGCCAGCGGTCCAGGGACAGGTGGGATCCATTTGGTGGCAATAAGCCCCTGCCAGGCCCAGGGGGGTGGCGTTGGCAGGAACGGGGAGGCCGCGAGAGGGCAGGAGCCACCACCGGCACCTGCTGGTTATTACTGTTTTTTCATTATTAAATTATTTTGCCCATACCACTGGCAGTGAGCTTTACAACCATTTTTTTTCTGACATGCTGTCTCCTAGGACAGCCCAGCATCAGCCCTGCTGGTGACACACGGAATTTTACATGTTTATTCACTGAAGACATTTTCAGTGACTCCCCTCCTCTCCAACTCACTTTTTCAGAGTCTCTGTCTAAACAACCCTCTCCTTGTAAAACTAATAAAAACTTTAGCAACAGGTTCTGATTCCCTTACCAAGGGACAAGATTTCAAACTGAGATTCAGCAACCAAATCTCAGTCAGAGACAAAAAAGACTTTTTCTTCATCACTTTGTAGTTTTAAACTACAGAAAAAGTTTTGCTGAATGTGAGTGGTACAGTAATAATTCTGAAAATACCAGTGATGTTAAACCTCTGAGAAAATGTAAACACATTTGAGACATGAAAACAAAATATGCTATAAATAGTAGTAAGGGTAGATAGTAACCAATAATGTGTGGGCCTAACTCAATTAATTCATCTTGTATTGCACATAATACCAATATACCAAGAAACCTTATTGTGGAAAAACCAAAGTTGCTTAAAAAACATAGTTTTCAAAATATTTTCAATGCTTTTGCACTTCATTTAGCATTTTGAAAATTGCTAGCTTAATTATGTAGCAGTAAGACAAATTAATCTCTTACAAGTGTAATATAAAGAAAGATGCCATCTCAAAGTTCTTCTTAACAATTCTTATAAAAGTGTATTTCAAATTAGTAGATTAAGTCAAAATCCTTGGCGGTATTATATAAAGTCCTCACAATTAACTTCATCTCTCATTTTAAATATTTCTATCAATATCTGTGTATTTATTTCAAACAGTGAGTTTGCCTCCTTAATTGCATGTTACATTTTCAGGGGAGTGAGCTTCCCCTCATGCCTGTTTGGGCAGGTGCCTGCATATCCATGAGCAAGAGAAGTATACATACACCTGTACAAACCTTTGTTCCAGGGGAAGTTTAGCAGAACATCTCTTTAACACCTATGACTAAAAAACATTTTCCTCTTCATTTTACTAGGAATATCTTATTGATTTAGATCATAGCTGAAGCCCCCAGTAAGCTTTATCAGAAATGAAGCTGTTCATACTCCTAATTATAACACTGTTTTCATTTGCCCTTTAAGGAATTACAATACATCAGGATACAATTTTCTCTCCTGAGGGTTTGCCTCCAGATTATTACTACTTTCTAAAAGTTGCAGCCAAAACAGCTCATTTCAAAAATGCAACAAAGAGAATACTGGGTGTTTTGCCAGGGTTAGCAAAATCCGGCAACTCATTCATTAAATTCTTTTGCTCTCCCAAACTTGAGGGCAAATGTGTAAGAAACAGTGGCAGAGAGGGGGAAGCTGAAATTGCAAAAGAAGGAAATTAATGAAGGAAAGAACCTGAAGGACAACTCTCTTCAATAAATTAAATTAGGCAAGTCCAAAACTGGAGAAGAAAAAAAGAAGAAAACCAATTCTCCAATACCTAATGGCAACTTACAGAGCTATTAGCAGAGAGCCCCAGTAATGCTCTCACAGAACTGTGGTATGACTCAGGTTGGAAGGGACCTTGCTGGGTCTACAGTCCAATCTGCTGCTCAAAGCAGGGTCAGTCCAGAATTCAGATCAGATTTTTCATGGCTTTGTCCATTTGGGTCTTGAAAAGCTACATAAACTGGAGAGTGCACAACCCTGGGACTGTTCCAAAGCTTAATTACCCTCTTAGGAAATTTATTTTTCCTTGAATCCAGGCAGATCCTCCCCAGTTCCAGTTTGAGCATTACCTTTGTCCTGCCACTGCGAACCTCAGTATGTTTTCAGCCACCTCCTTTGTCTTCCAGCTTTTGGAAATAATGCCATGATCAGACAAGCTGCTGTGGAAAAAAACCAAACCAGGACATTACAACTGGATTACTACAGAGACTGGGTGGAGGAATTACATGAAATAAAATGCAGTAACGGCCCTCCAATAAACAGCTAAGATGGAAATAGAGTAAAAGAGCATGAGAATTGGGATTCAAATTCTATAGCCTGGTGTCTCCAACAAGAAACATGGTGTAGACCTGTAAGTACACACAAAGAAGATGAATTAAGGCTACTATTCTTACCTTACTTAGGTATTTACTAACTTTCCAACTGCAAGGTTTTCTTTTAATGCAGTTTTCTGTATGTAATAATAAACCAAGTACCTATTTAACTGATTTTGATGCAAGAAAACACCTGATAAATTAGAAGCACAGAGTCATGAAAAGCCCATGGCCTACAAGTTGTGATGACTGCTGTGGCATCTGCCATAGTTTTCAGGTCTGAATTGCTCTTTAGTAACATTAATTTCCAAACATGTGACCATTTTTTCAGGCACTTTCTGAGACTGGCCATTGTATAAGTAGCTTAAACCTTTTTCATAGAGACCCTTTTCAAAATCTCATTACTGAAAATGGGAATAGTTCAACTGATGTGGATTGAAATCCTTAGACTTTGCAAGTACATCATATTTCTGAATGCATAAAGCTACAACTCAGCAGGTACTTAGGTATGTGCATACTAATTGCATACTAATAGTACTTTTGATATCAGTGGAATTGACAACGTTTTTGAAATGGATCATCCACATACCTATAATGCCAAGCAAGAGATCACACTCAACTCAGAGAAAAAAAGGGACACAAAAGGCCAGAAATATGATAAGCAATGGATATGTTATTATCTAACAGTAATTGCAAACAGAAGAAAGGAGACAGAATATTAGCAAGTGGTCATGACAGCAGTTCAAGAACACATAGTCAAGATGTACATAAAGCCTATAGAAAGTGTTTGATTCTCTTTTGTCCCGTAGACTCAGCGAGAACTTTTCATGCTTCTAGAACTGGTAGCTTAGTGGCACATGGGGATCTTGCCTTTGAAGCAATTTATTAGTTAATTAATTAATTAGCGAACAATTCAGTATCAGATCACACTCCTGAATGAAGTTGAAAGCAGTCGAAGAGAGGATCTGAGATCTGCCATTTGCTTTTTTGTTAAGGAAGAATAATGCAGCATTTAACCCATGTTCCTTACTGGACAATCTCACGGGAAAGGGAGTTCCAGCTCACACAACAAAACCACAGCTGAAATCATTCTGACCAATGATGGAGCAAATGCATCAATACAATCCATTGCATAAATGTTGGGACCAAGCCTGCAAAACCTCATTCATGTGAATAATCCCATCAGTACAGAGTCTAGATTAAAGGATACACATCAAACCCCAGCAGAGTTAAGGTTTTAAGCTCAGCATTTTAGAGAGAGATAATGTTCATATAAACATCCAAACTTCTGGGACATTCATTAGAATCAAAGTGCAAAGCTCTCAGGCTCTGACCATTAACATGCTGGCCCACAGCAATCTCTGTGAGGCAATCAAGCTCTTTTTCAGAATTATATGATCATCCCTATGTATACCCCACTTTTTAAATTTTTCAAAAGCTTTCTAGCTTTTAATTTACTACTTTTCTTCTGGGATTTTTCTTCTGGGATTTATCAACTGCTTTTAGCTTCCTATCACACTCCCAAAATCATCTGGGTAGTAGTATGAACCCAGTGATCTTGGCATCCAGAATTCTATCTTTAAAAGGCCAAATACCTTTGTTAGTGTCACGGTCGGTTCAAGCTTTCAATACACAAACCTGCTCTCTCCTGCAGAGCACACACACAGAAATAACCATGCTCCCAATGCAGCCCACACACCAACAACCCAATTGCTGTGTGTTCACTGTGTCACACTTAACCTCAGTGTTTTATACCTATGTTTCCTATATACAATGGTAATTGGAAATGGCCTTCAACAGCATCTCAAGAACACAATTGTATTATATAATGGTATCTGAGAATTAGCAAGACACCCTATCACCCTGTTTATCCATAAGTAACAGGGTATGATGAATGAGAAAACCTGATCCTAGCTAATGCCTTTCTGACCACCAAAATTCACTAAATGGATGATTCTAATTGCTTCCCAGTGCTTCTGAAATACCACATTTACAAAACTTTCCTCTTATAATCTATATAGATAGTCCTATTTAAAATAAAATCTACCTGTGTATGCTTCAGGCCTTACTTTAATGAAAGTCTACCCTTATTGTAGATATGGCCACACAGAAACCATAGAAGTGACATTACAGACCAAGATGTTCACTTATGTAAAATGCTTTTTTAATGAAAAACAGACATTTTGCTAAAGTAATCAACCCTGAACTTATCAATAGGTAAAACACTAATCTCTCCTTTGCCAAACCCTGGGGATTGCAAAACTGTTTAATCCTCTGTAAATTTTCTTTGAACTATTTTTTAGGTGATTCAAAATATTCACAAACCTTATTTAATGCAGGACACATTTTCACCTTTGTCTGCTAGACTTTCTTTAGGGGCCCTAAAAAAACAATGAATGCTTTCCCACCTCAAAAATCATAGAACAGTTTGGACTGGAATGAACTTTAAAGACTATCCAGTTCCAACCCCACCTATGGGCAGGGACACCTTCCATTAGACCAGGTTGCTTCAAGCCCTGTCCAACCTGGCCTTGGACTCTTACAGGGATGGGGCAGCCACAGCTTCTGTGGGCAACCTGTGCCAGGGCCTCACCATTCTCACAGGAAACAGTTTTTTCCCAATATCTAATCTAAACTTACTCCCTTCTCAGCATGCAAATACAATTTGTAGCTAAGATCCATGCTAAAAGGCACTATAAACATTAATTTTTTAATTCCTTTAACTGATAGAGAAACTGAATATCTTGAGGTTTCCCAGTTCTGATGAGCTCTCCTGTGCCCAGTACTCAGTTCCCAAACAAACTTCCCCTAAACAGCAGTTGGCATGGTTACAGTTGTGCACAAACAGAGAAGCACCAGTTTCCATTAAGATGGTCCATGTTAGTAAATCCACTGTCCTGGTCATTTTGCTACTCAACGTGTTTTTCCTTGCAAGGGTAAAGTCTTCTCCTCTCCTCTGCCTTGAAGACATGTGGATCTACAACTCTGCTGCATAACGAATGGGCCTGTTGCAGCCAAGGTTCGAAAAACCTTTGGGCACAGGTGACAGTTCCTTGTCAGCCTCCAGGGCCAATAAACAGAGTCTCTGCAATGTAAAATGAGGCAATACATTCACAAAGTCATATGTTTTCCCAAAACATGCTAAGCTCTAAAATAAATGTATTTCAAACATTATAACACTCCCGTATTCATAAGACTCATTACTGTTTTTAATTTTGCTTGCTGTTTATTTACTGCTTACTCTCTTGCTTTACTGCCCTGGTGAAAATGCTGTTAATTGATACCCCAAATGGAAAGAGGGAAAAAAAAAAAGGAACACAATTCCAGAAATTCTTGGTCCCTAACTAATCCTGCCATAGACTCGCTACTGCCATGATGGCACTCTATTAAAAGGTTAAAAGAACGTCTTCCAAAATTTCTGTATCCTCTCTAATCTCTCTTGTCAATCTTTTAAAGTGGCTTTTTGGCAGTGAAAGTAGCCCTCTCTATTATGTGACAAAACACTTTCAACAGAAGATGACCTTACAAGCAAATGTCTCTCTGATGACTGCAGCTGTCTTAGCAGGATTTTCACAGAAACAAAGTCCCTCTGAAGAATGAGAAATACTATAACATTTCCCTAAAAAAAAATATTCTATATCTCTCAAAAAGGTAGGATTACCAGCAGACTCCCACACTTTAGCTTTTCAGGGAGCCCTTCCCCACAACTGTCTAATAATTTTTGAATAGCCTTCCCCAGGGACACACAGTCCCGCTCCCCACATGCAGCGCAGGCACTTGGCTTGGTTTTGTTCTGGTTAATGAATTGCATTCTACTTAGATGGAAAAATCTGTCGTCCCTTGAAAACCGCCCTGAAAATCCCTCAGGGTGCTTGCCTACCCCAGTGCCACCTGTATGTGCCTCCACTGATAAAGGTACCATCTTACATCTACCCAGCTACACAGATGCCAGTTTGCTCTTCAACAAACCCAGTCTGTTCTATGCATATTTTCATGAGACTGAACCCCTATATCTTATGATGGCTTAAAAACTGTTTATCTAGGCAGTTATCTGCAAATTCTCATAGGCTTTTGTGCATGCTGCATTGTGAACATTTAATGTTTGCACTCATTTTAGCTCAGACTCATTCCACTGCACAGTATTTGCAAAAACCCCTTTCTGATTGGGAAAATTGTGCAGTAAAACAAGTGCAATCAGCTGATAACAATAAAGAATGGTGCACTGTTCTTCATTTCCTTAGCAAAAAACCAATCAATTTAGCAAAGCAACAAAATCAATTAAATATCAGCTATTCTCCAAGCTACTGCTGGCTTTCTCCCATCTGAACTCCAGAGCCTTTCTTTCTGCGATGGCATAAATGACAACAGGAAATTGGCAACAATGGTCATGGTGCTCCTTCACCCTTCTCTCAGGAGCAAGACCAGCAGAAAGGATTTCTAGGGGAAATGTCATGCAAAAAACCACTCTTCTGTCTGAGGGAAATTTACATTTGAACCTTATTGATAATAAGAAGGAATGATTAATTTCTTCTGTAAATAGCACACAATAGCTTGGGGTTTGGTACTGTATCTATCCACAGACAGTGGGATAAACCTATCACTGTGTGCTCTACCAGGCAGCAATCTGATACCATCAGTGGAACTCACAATACTTCCTATTGCATATGAAATAATAATTGACTGCTCCATTATGACAGCATTTTTAGCTCTATGATTAAAGACATGAAGTTCTAAGTTGCAAAACTGCTTTCTTTTGCCTATCAGAAAAAAAATGCTCTATTAAGCCCAAAACAGATATTTATTAAAGAGGCACGTGTAAGTACTTGCACACAGTCCAGGTGTGTGAAGAAAAGTACAGGCCTACTTCATCTTTACCACAAGCACCCTGGTATAATTTGCTAGGTTAGGTCTTAAAAGAGAGACATAATCTATTGACAGGTACCACATATTTTTATCTGAGATGCATCAGGATTTTTACACCCTGAAACTCTGCAGTTATTTTTCAGTCTGCACTATAATCATACCATAATTATCATTTTATTGCTAATAAGTTATGAATATAATTTAATACAACACTAATTTATATCAACATCAAATAAATGGAAATTAATAGATTTCCCTTTCTCTGAAAATTTTCCTGTTGATGTAAGTTATGATTAAGTCAGTACGTTTTCTAAAACTATACCAGTGATATCACTAGTAAAACTTTTTTTTGCAGTTCTTTTACAATAATTTTCTATCCAAAAATCCTATCTTTTAGTAGTACTCACCACCAGCTAACTACATTTTATTAATGCCTTATTTTTAAGTATTAATACTCCATTCATTTTTTCAATTGGCTTTTAATTCTATAGCTTTATGTGAAAAGCCTTTCAGATTAGCTGACAAAAATAACAACCTTTTTAGAAGATTAACCCATTCCTTTGGAACCTTTCAAATTAGTGACATATGTTCCTTGAGAAATAAAATGCAAAGGCCTTTTACATGAAGACTTGCTATGCAAACTGATTGTTCACAGGGCTCAATCCTGCTCCATTAAAGCTCACAGAAATTATTTCTCAGCTGCAATGTGATTGTGATACTGGAGCATTTAGAGCAGCTTTCTACAACATTTTCTTACAGAAGGGTTTGAGCATGAAACTTTGAAAAATCTACATCAGTGCTTTCGACGAATCCTTTTAGATTGACAGAAATCACACACCAGGCTGCTAAGAACAGTCTGAGAGTGTGAGGCAGCGAATGCAATGCTTTTTAACAACACATTTTCTGTTATTACTATAAAATTGTAATTAGATAGTAAATTACAATGTTAATATTCACTTTGAACAAATAAGTGTTTGTAGTTGTAGAACTGGGCATTATTATGGTAGCACAGGGACCTATTCACCAAGTAAAACATAGACTTTTTTCATAAAAGTTATTCTATTCTGTAGTTCTTCCTGATGAACTTGCATGAAATGCTGCCTTTTTATGTGCACTATTTGCTGAAGTCATCTTCACCAACATCAAAATCTATATTTCTCTTTGGGGAAGTGCCAAAACAAGCATTTCTCTCATTTGGTTCCATTACTATCCAAAGAATATAAAGACATGAAGGAATCACTCCTCCCTGCACAGAAAAAAATATTATGTAAACGAAATGACAAACTTTAACCAGTTTTACAGGAACTGTAATGTTGCTCTCTCCATTGTGGGAAAAAAAGTAACTTTTATAATATTTACACGATATACTAAAAGATACTGAAATATCTAAAAACATACATAATATATAAAATTACACACATTACATAAACATTTTTGATAGAAATAATAACAACAAAACATTATATTATACTGTAATAGATGTGACTATATATAATATGCATTATATCTGGAATATCAATAATAGTTAAAAATAGAAAATTCCTACTGTGTTTTAATTATTTTTGCTGAGTTTTTCCCTCACCTTTTCTTTTTTTTTTCCCAGTTAAGGATGTTGTTTTGAAACATGTACTAAGTTTTTTTTCCCAGTTTGCATACAAAGAGAGATTGAAAAAATACTATTTATTACATCAAATCATTTGCAATATATTTTGCATAACCACTGTTTATGCAAGTTCAAATTTGGTTTTAGAAAAGTCTCTGAAAGCATGTTAGAGCACAGCCCAGTGATAAACTTCTGCAAATTATGTCACAGGCATGCAAAATACAATTTAAACTATGATCCAGAAGAAGGGATTCATTACACACAGAACTAGCTAGCTCCAGAGTAGGCACGCACAGAGATGTCTCATTCCATGTGTATAATAAATACCTTGCAGGAAAAGTGTGAGGAAGCCAAGTCTGCATCCCTTTGGAGTGCCAGGAATCACCACGTTCCACAATCAAAAGGCCATTGACCATACAATGACCACAGAACTTCTGCACAGAAACCTGTGAGGACTGAAACGGAACGAGTCCACCTGGTAAAAAGGGGACAAAACATTTCTAGGAGAATTTGATTTTAAAATTTCAGTGATTTATTGACTCTGCTCATCGGTTTCTCCATAAGTCCCAGGAGAGATGGATGAGCAAGCAGAGAGGAGGTAAAGCTGCCAAAAGGTGCATGATAAGTACATTTATCACGTGGGTTTGCAATTTATCTTATATGTCTCAAATTTTTCATATAGCCCCCATTTGTAATCACCACGTGAAAAATTAGGGAGGCATGTGATAAATTAAGTTGCGAATTGTGATTTCTAATAAGTTAATCATTTATCCATGCAATTTAAATTTAACTTCTAATCACATCTAGTCTTTCAGGACACAAAAGACCAAAGAGAGGAAAACACACAAGACCAAAATGAGACAAAGTAAAGAGAGAAAATATGTTTCATCAATGTAAATGCATTTTCATAACCTAGTTTCTGATCCATTATTTCTGAAAACAATAATTTCAACATGTCACCTGAAAAGATTCCAGAATCCCAGACAGCATGAGGAATTTTGTGACCAAAAATGAACTATCTCTTAAACCAAACTGCCTTTAGGTAGTATTATCACATTACTGGCCCATTAGTCCATTTCCTCAGGACTTAACACATTCCAAAATGTCTCAGCCATTCCATTTTAAGATGCCATCCAATGAAACAGTTTTTTGGGGTTTTTTTAACCACAGCTATCCTGGAATCCTTAAGAACATATCTATCTCAATTAATCTTATTGTTAAATTTATACACTGGTATTAATTGCACTCTAGCAACCCAGTATGTAGCTGAAACTACTGTAGCAAAAACAAAACAAAACAAAAATATAAGCTAAGTATTTAACTAGCTTGGATAAAATCCATTATTTTCATTAATGGAGCTCATTTTTATTTTATTGAGGTTTTTTACTATCAGATTAAAAGTGCATTTTTTATTGTTTTTCCTAATGCAATTCTGTGTGATGTGCTCAGAAGGAATGGAATAGTTACTGGGTTTTTTTTTTCCTTCTTGCTTTTTTATCCTGGTCCTATTCCTATTATTTACTACTTTTCCCATTAGTATTATACCATTTAGTGTGCACACAAGTGCACATACACTGAATATGAATATGTATAAGCACCTCTACACATATATATGTGCATATATACATACACACACAAGTGCTTTTAGAAATCTATTGTAACCTGCATTCTTTCTACTGTTGGAAAGAACTAGAGAAGGTCTAAGCAATAAACTGTTACTAAACTGTGATACAAGCTTTTGCAGTATTTACAAATTTTAAACTATCCTTCCCCACCCTAAATTATTGAGCCAATTTCCTCAATGAATTTAAGCAAACTCGTATTCCAAGTCACAATAAGAATTCGAACTCCATCTGATACTTAAAAGACTGTAAAATATTAAAACCACTTGTTTAAATATTTGGGTCATGTAAATTCCAGGAGACCTAAGTGTAGAGTTTCCAACATAAATAGTCATGACTGTCATTCTTGTAGGTGAGAGTAACGTGTGGGATGACAGAAAGAAAAATCTTTAGAGCCAGGGACTGGTCTTGATTCCAATGTAATTTTTATGTGAGTACTGCCATTCATTTCTGTGGAAAGATTCAAACATAAGATCTATAAGGTGCAATGGATAGTACCGTAATTCTTTGCTTAGTCAAGTAGTTGTTTACAGAATATGAAAGTTTCCTATAATCCTTCTCTGCTGCATCTCCAAAGAGGGTGGGTTTTGTCCCTGAGCCTGATACCCAGGTACAGTTGTGAGTTGCGCAGACAATCGCTAACACACAGACAAAAAACATCTGTAGGGAAAAAAAAAAAATCTCAAATTACTGTCTACAAGGGCAAAATCCAGGCTTCAGGAAGGTGGCTATAATTGCACACAAAACATGGAGCAGGGCCAGTCTATGCCAATTAAACATTTGGTCTAAGTTGCTTATAGTAACTTTCCCATGACTACAGTTTATATTTCTCTCGCCATTGTAACTAATTGAGAGCAATACTTTGCATTCCACAGAGGTTAAAAAAACCCTCTTAGTGAAAGTAAAAGTTATTATTCACAGTTAATAGAATACTCTGTATAACTAAAGATTAATTACTGCTATTTTGAGGGCTTCTGAAAGCCCAAGAAAATGATATGCACTGAGAACATACAAGGAAAACAAAGAATTACAGACAAAATCAACATTTACAGGTATTGTGACTCTTCCTATGAAATGGACAAATAATCTCAATTATACCATTGTTTTCTATAAACAGATTCATAATAATGCTTTTCAAAGTTGAACTCTCATGAATTGCTGATGGATCTTTACTTACAGTATGCAAGGAATAAACAAGCAGGAAAAAGCAAGCTGTTAGTTGTACTTACAGACTGACCACTTTGATAGCATGGTAAATGCACTGTTACTTAAGAAAACAAAGTTTTGCCTTTTCCCACGGTTTCAGCCTGTATCAGACTGTACGCAGTTGAATCACAGTATATCATGATTAGTCTTCCGGTATCTGAACTGCCAAAAGGGGTGAGTTGTGGAGCTGTTTAAAGAGTAGCTAGTTTTGTCACCTCAAGGCACCACTTTTTAAAGCATGGCTCTTTTCCTTAGAGAGAAGCCAGGCTAGAAACTGAGCCTAGCACTTGGCTTGCCACAAGGTATTATCTGGAATTCCTTTCTGAACTTGATAGTAGGCAACTTGACTTCCAAAGCTGAACGGTTCTACTTGCAAGCTCAGCTTACTGCTCATGCCCATGAAGCTTGATTTATTTTTACCACATCCCAACCTACCAAAACATGGATTGTTTATTTGACAGAAAGAATAAGGCACTTGCTGTCTGTTCCTGTGCTTCTTAGAAGTTGCAAGCAACGCCATCTGGAGCAGACTATTAGTTGGAAGGGTTCCAAAAGGTACTCCATTAGTTTTCAAGGGAAAGAGGTCTTGAGTCATGCACAAGATGTTTTGGCTGTATGGCAACCAACGAAATAAGATCTTATGAAGCCACAAAGTACTAAAATAAATGACAGTAGGATTAAAAAAAAAAAAAAGCACTATTTACCTCTTTGTCCACTAAAGATGAAGGGACGTTTATGACTGACACTATTTTGGCTAATATTGTGTGCATCTTGAAAATCTCACCCAAAAGACTTTATTGTGCACTGTTGACAAAACTTAGAATAGAAACAGTATTTTGAAGCTCAATTACATCTTTCCTGCTACAAACTGGCAATGGAAACAGGTTTCTTAATATGCTCTGGCAGTAGGAAATCATGATCAGATTTCAACCCATAAAAGTGGTTTAAGGCAAAAAGTTTTAAAAGAGGAGAAATCCCAAGTCAGCACCATGCTGGTATGGTGATAGATGCTATAGGAAATGCACAGGTTAAGATGTAGATTCAAGTTTTTCTTGCTAAATGAAGAGAGAAATTATTCTTTCCCCCTAATTTTGGAGACGTAATACAAACCCATGTTTAGCCCTTACCTGAAAACCCAGATTGTCTTTAGGGACTATTTATCTCTCTTTGGAAATCTCATTTCAGACTCTTCAGCAAGTTTGGGAGCTGTTTTTCAATAGGATTATACTACACATAGAGTCAATCCAGACCTATCTGCAGAGCTGTCCCACAAAATGCTCCAGTTCCGAGGAATGACTTCCCTTGATGCCTTAGGTTTTAACTTTTCTATTTTCAAATTCTGTACTGCTTAGAGTGTAACTCTGAAGTTCCTTGTAGCCTGTAATTCCTACTCTCTCGTACTAGGTAGACATAACAAAGCCTCTCCAGGCTTTGCCTTCAAGGACAACCAGGCTGTTTTTAGGCCCAAAATGTGTAAACTAAAGATTCTGAGGGGGGCAAGCTGAGGGGCGTTACATCGCTAAAACTGGGGCTTTAATTGGAGAATTAACCCTGATATGCAAATGGTCCAAACCTATAAAAGTGTGAAGAACTCGTGACCTGTCGTCCATCTTGGGGTCCAATTTTGGAAGCAGCCTCTGGCTCCCCCAGGGTGTACCTTGAAGGCCCTTCAAATAAATACCTGTCTTTATTCCCTTACTCTTGTCTAGTCTCTGTTTCTAGGTGGCTGGAGGAGGCATCACCCTCAAGCAGCACTGGTTTCCGTAACAGGAGACAAAATAACAGTAACTCTTGTGTTGAAAGTGAAGGGTTGCAGAAATATATAATTAGTATCTTTATCACTTTCTATGTTGTGGAAAGGGTTCATCTCTAACAAAGCTGAGAGCTCAGGGAGGTGTATCACTCTGGCCATAAAATTCCACATACTCTTTTTTTTTTTCTTCTTGCTTTTTAACTTGAGGGCAAAAAAAGTTCAGTGAGAGCTGGTATATTTTTCTTTACCATTGCCTACAAAGGAAAAATTTCCTCAGTGTTTGTAAGAATTAATGACAGAAGAAATCTGGTTTGCTTTCTCTAATGAGCAAAGCATAAGTATTATAAAGCAGAAGATAACTCTGTGGATTTATGCAACAAAAATATGATGTGGAACAATCCTGGTGAATGTACAGGTGCTGTAAAGGTGTCTGAATGTTCTTGCTATGGACTGATCCTCAGTTCTGGGCTGCTGGATGATTCAAGACTGGCAGACGTTTCATCAATTTCCGTGATGAAAAAGAAATTAAAATCACCATGTCTGGTGCTTGGCATGCGGATCTTCTAGCTTTAGGAAGCAGTGACACCAATCAATTTTACTTTAACTATTAATATGTAACTCAGTCAAAATCCTGCATATGAATGATGGCACCATTTCCATTAAAAACAAAAACCACCACCACCAAAAAAACGAAACCAAAGCAAACATAACCAACCAAAACAAAACCTGAGTTCACAGTGATATAATATTAAGGTGGAAAATCCAAGCCTTTAGAAATCAGGAGATACCAGGATTTAGCTTGCATGTGTCATCTTGCTTCAACTTGATATGTTTGGATACAGCCTTTTATTTTGTGACCTCATGCTACTCTACCATGCTGTAGAGTGTCCAGGAGGTTGGTTTTATACCAAGTTTGCTATGTGCAATGTACACATATTACATCTTCATGTTCTGCATAGTTAATAGCAGTTCTCATCTTCTAAGACATACTCATGGCTGAGTTGTTCATTAAGCAATTTTTAAAGAGTTTTATGGCCCTGTGAACAATAATTTTTTGTGGAAGCAGACTAAATTGTATGCTGTGATAATTACACCAAACTAATTGTAGGCAAAATTAGCAAGGGGTAGGACCAATTTAGTTTCACAAGAAAATATATGCTTTGCTTACACCTTAAATGATCTTTAGAAAATTAATCACATAAAACTGAATCTCCTTAAATCAACATATATAATTTTCTGTACCTTTGCTGTGAAACAGGAAGTTTTAACATTGCTTTGAAAAATGCAATTTACCAAATGTTTTTTTGATTATCATTTTTGTTTAAATTAGTAATTAACTTTACCCTAGAGAATCAAACAACACAAGTCTTTTGCGCTCTACCGCTACGTTAAAACCATACCCAAATATGGCACATAAGGAAGAAACATCAATAACACAAGTACGTTTTTTAAATGTCTTTTACTACCAGCTATAACACCAGCCTAATAATTGTCTCTAATATAATGATACTCACATATAATTTCTTTCAATTTCCTGTTTCCAGACAACATAAAGTCCATCGTGGACCTCTTACACAGAAACCTTTGATGTTTCAAGCATGTCATTTTGGTGGTGTGAGAGAGTTGTTGCTGCCATTTCAGTCACCAGAGGTACAGCCTGACTCCCAAGCTCTCCTCCAGCGGTTTAGTTCACCCCTAAAACTCTCTGACACTGACCTAACATCCAAGCAGTACTCTCAACTGTACTCTCAATGGGCAAATTTCACACATAATAAGCAATATGCTCCTCATTTTCCTTGTCTGAGATTGTTTCTGGCCCTATCCTTACTGACACACATTTGTACTAATTTGAAAGTTTTATCATGTATGAACGGTATTTTATGGCTTTACAGAACAACACTTTGTACAGTCAGTGACATATAATGTACATCACTGGTTGCTAAAGAGCTGGGAAACTACTCAATAACTGGCTATTCAATTATTCCAATTGAAAAAAGGGAACTGCAATTGTTACGAAACAACAATTCTTTTATTTCCTAGTAAAATATTATCCCACCAAAAAAAAAAAAATCACATGAAGATATTGTTTCTTCAGCAAACTTACTCTGATTCAAATAGTTTAATATTCTGTAGCCTGTGAAATATTGAGTAGCCCAAGTAATACTAGCACTCACTAATTGTAGTACGTAGAATGCACTGGAATGACTTGAAACAACTTTGCCAAAACAAAACGGTTGAAGCCAATTATTCTGATGCAGTGTTCCAGCAACATGTTAACTGAATTTAAGTTTTTCCCATAACAAAACTATACATTTGAATTTTTCAGTACAAAAATTATTCTGTCAGGTGCTTCTGATCAGCTATAGCAAACATCAGATTTTCCCTAAATTATTTGAAAGGTACTTCCTTTTTACCTCGAGGACTTAAAAGATTAATATAGCAGAGTTTGTATTTTTTACTGGCATAAAGTGCTCCTTGCATTTACAAACTGTTTTAGCATAACTGTCTGCAAGTAAAAGTACCAAAAATTTTATATTTACAGTGACCTTGCTGAGAATGAAATGGTTCTTGTCCGTTTCATCACTTTTCAGTGATTTTAGAGCTAAAGCTTTTTTTGCCATTCATAAAGAAGCCAGTTTTTTTCTGCAAAATACAGCAAAGCCAATCCAATCTACACTGTCTTTTGTTGTTGTACGGATGCTTGCATTTCAGTTTATAAAGATTCCTTAGGAAGACAAGAGCTGGTTTGTAGGATACTGGACTGGCAGTCAGGAAACTTTACATGACCCTGAGTCCACAGTCTGATAAGGGTTATTTCCTTCCCCTTAGCCCAAGAAGTAAAAGACTCTTTCTAAGGAATAATTCTGGGAGGTGCTATTTATCATTTGTGACCGTCAATGAGGTGCACAAGAGACTAAGAACAGTTCTGTGAAGAGAACTAACCCCTGGTGAAGAAGTCACACAGGTGGGAGACAGCAGAACCCTCAGCACAGCCACTCTTATCTGCTGTGACAGAGGAGAAAGGGGTGGAATTATTTTGCATAGTAGCAAAATGCAGGTACCTCCTCGCTGGAAAGGTCTGAATACACGGATGATAACCATTTAACACTCCTGCTTATTAAGGTCCACAGACTCATAACATGGATAACACATTACATCAGCTTGAAATAAAAATGAATCATAGGCAAGGAATATATAGACACAGATCCTGCCCATCAAAACACGCCACTTAAAGTTTAAGGAGCAAAGATGACGCCACAAAGACACAAAGCATTTATAAAATCTTTAAACATTAGCTTCAGCAAAGTAGCTACATGAAATGCCCTCAGAGATAGAATATCTAAGAAAAATAGTACTGGCATCTAATTACAGCAGTAGAGTTTGCTGCTTTTATCTGTAATTGGACTGTATAGTCTTTCATTCTAATTTACTTTACATCCAAACTGTGATAATCAAGACAAGCAGAACAGAATGGCTTGTAACTGGCTATACCACCGACACCAGTTAATGCCTAATTATAACAACTAAATTAAAGAGGGGACTGTAAGGAGGTTGAGTATCAGTTTGAAGCATTTAATTCCGTGGAAAGAAATAGAGATTTTAAATCCTAAGTAAAAAAATCAATATTATGGCTCATTATATTGGTATTGCTAAACAGATTAATGAAATTAAGTATTTTGTTTTTTAAAGAAAAGTTTTATCATGATGTAAAGATATCTTTTAATGAAGGACCACACTAGAGAAGGAAATTCACATTCCAGACCAATTTATAAACCAATCTAATCTGGAAAAAAACAGTAGGTAAAATTGACTTTCCCAGGATATCTCTAAGAGTTGCAGAACATGTTATATGCTGGTGGAATAACTGCAGCATTCTGAAAAAGTGTACACATAGTACAAAACAGCAAGAAAACTGAGGATTCCAGGAAACCTTTTGACATAAATCTAATTATTAATTAATTTTTTGAATGCTCTAAATACAAATTAATTATCTTTGAAAGACAAGTTAGCCAAAATGAATATTGTTTCCTTCCAGAACCCATGCAAGTAAAGAAAAGGAATCTGGAAATACTCAGCACTGGTGAGCTGTAGCTAGCATAAATTCTAAACAGACTGTTTTAGGAATTACAACATAAATTGGTCATCTACATGTTGAACTGACTGCATAAGAATTCGTCTTCTGGGATTTGAAATAAGAGCAAGGGGAATAAAAATGGTTGCTGTTAACGATCTTGCTAAATTGACCCATAATATTCCAATGGTAGGTGGATAAAGAACTAGTTGGCATTCATGGGGCATGTAGCGTAATTTGGTCCATTCAGTATCTTCAATAGAAAGCAGTAGAAAATATTGAGAAAAATTAAAATATTCACACTGTTAAGCTTATAAACTCAAAGAAAGTAGAATCTGCTTTCACATGACACTCATAATCATCTTGAGTCTTCATCATCTATAGACAAACCCAAAGCTGGTGATTCTAAAGTTCTAAAACACTTAAAGACTACATATGTTCATCAGATGACTCATCTGTCCCTTCACTATAGCAGAATCCAGGGTGGGGAGGGGGGTGCAATGATCGCTTTTTTATCAGATGTAAAATGAGAATAATGGAAATTTCTTTCTAAAGTTTTAGAAGTATTTCACTACTTCCTAAACTCTCTAAGGCAGAAACCTCCCTCCTTAAGAAAGCAAGGCTTCTGCAACCACCTCTGCCCGTCTTTGACATGCCGCTGACCACTTTCAACCAAATTTGTAAAGTGGTAGAAGCTCTTCTCATTTCAGCTCTCACAGAAATGAAATTCAGCATGTTTTAAGAGGAAAATGACTTCTCTGGATGTCCTCATGAACCCGAAGTAATTCTAGCTGGCAAATCAACCCACGTGTCAGCCAACAACTTGAGTCACTCCAGATCGCTCGCTGCGTTGTCTGCGGGAGGTTCCCACAGGGCTGATTGCCAGGACAGGCACAACACACGTATTGTGTACAGGGCACAAAACCAGGGGCTCCAATAGTCACACTTTGGCACAGAGGTGCTATCTGACTGGAGAATGATATGCATTCCTGAAATTAAAGGCATTGTAACCACAAACCAAACAATTTCACAGACTAGAAAATGAAATGTTCTCTGCATTGTTATTTCTGCTAAATAGGGAACTGAACAAAAGTAAGGTATCTGATATTCAGGACTGCTCCAGTTTACTGAATTTTGCTCTAAACAGAGGAGCAAGAGACAAGGCTTAGATTCCTATTACTTGGATTACTAGCAGGCAGATGAGATCTTTCCATTATCTTCTTTTTTTGAATTTTACATAAATTACAGAAGTAGTGGGACAGAATTCCCAGAATTTCACATACTTGTGAAATAAAAACAATAAAAAGATGGATACTCTAAAACTGTTCTGAACCACAGCCTGCGTCTTCAAGTTTGAGATTATCTCTATTACATTTAATTACTATCAACAGAAGAAAAAGAACATTCACTTTTGATGTTGTCAGAGCCTGTTGAAAGACTAGTTTTGGTGCTGCAGTAGGAACAGTGAACAATCAGACAAAGTGATATGTCAGAATGTTAAAAACTAAGGGAAAAACCTTTTACCATGAAGTTAGACATTCTTTTTTTCCTCCTCTTCCCTCCCAATTTCACCTTTGACTGCACCTGCAGAATTCTGTATCAAGCACAGATGAAAAGACCGAATGAAATTTCATCCAAATTTATTAATGAAGACCGTTCCCAGATGAATGGTAATATTATCCATCTTTTACAGGCAGGCAGATACAACAGTTTAAATTACTCAGAAAGAGTGGTTTAAAGACTCTTCTGGATTAAAGGTTTATTAGATTATGGTATAGACCTGGATGTAAGTGCCAACCATTTCACACACCTGAAAAATCACGTTTGAGTACTTCCATAAATTTGGTAAGCAACTTCCTTTCCTTTGCATCCAAACAAAACAAAAAGGATTCACCACTGAACTCTGAAGACCCAAGACATTTGCACCAACACTTTCACACTTTAAAGAGCTCGTAAACACACCCCCTATTACACCCTTACTTTGAAGACAGAGATTTCCTTGAGAGGAACGGAAGCAGACTGAAATAGAGGATTCCTTCCAAATGTCCAGAAATTTATTTGAAACTTAAATCATCCAAAGACAAAAGTGTTTCTAGCAGAAGGTGAGACATCAATGACATTTCCTGAATCATCACAGCTGTTTTCCTGCTGTAAGATTGAAACTCTAAGTGTCTGAACCTCACAAATCCTCTGCTCATTTAAAATCAGAGCCCTAAAGCATTTGCACATATCCAGGTCTGGAATATTAATGAAAGGGAATAGCTTTTTTTCTGTTTGAAAACAAAGCAAAAATTGCTACATGATCAGCTTTGAAGATTCAGCCTCTTAAAATCTCCAATGTAGAGAAAGCACATGCTCCACAGCAGAGGAGTGTGGTGGTTACTGGGCATTCCTTCAAGCTGAAGTCCTGCAAAGGCAGACTTTGAGTTACGAACAAGCTGCCTCTTCAGTACCCAAGGTCATGAAACATCTAAGGAATCCAAACAAGAATTATTACAGAAGGTAAAAAACAGTCACTCATTTGCTTTCGCATTACTGTTTCAGCGTGGATCAGAAAAGTGTGGAAAGGAAAGAACAAAGTCACATCACCATTTTTCTCCCAATATGTTGTGAATAAATCTACATTGTTTGACCCAAATATTAATACTATCCAAATCCTAATATCAGACAAATTTAAACTATCCGTTTAATACCACTAATAGGTGAAACAAATACAAGTTGAAAGCACTAAAAAAATGATCATTTGTTTTCAGTTAAACTTTTGACAAACAAGCTACTAATATTTGTTGCTTCAGACTACTCTACCACACCAAGAATTATGAGGATGAATTTGTATACATTTGTTGTGATCTTAACAGGCCAGTTTGGGGACAGTCTGCCACCCACCTCCTTTGTGACAAGAAAGAGATGGAAACATGCTTTGGAAGTTTTACAGTGCCTGTCTCGTGTCACTGAGCAATGCATGGACCTTCCAGCACTCAGTAGTTGTGTGACTGCATGTAGATGTGTGCAAGCAATAGAAATGATAATAGAAGAATGCAAATTGACACCTGGGCATAAATATAAACTTCCTATTTTCTAGCAGCATTTTACCACAGCCTTTGTTATCAATATACTACTCTTAATAGATCATCAAATAAACTTTAGAATGAATGTAACTAATAAATAAACTATTTTTACACAATCATATATTATTATCTGTGGGCAAGCAGCCCCAAGCTAAACAAAACTGAGCTGCTGTGGGCAGTAAAACACAAGGCCTATTGCAGAAGAAAAGGATTTACTATCTTATATAGCAAAGGATATACCTGCAAGCTCAAATGTTAGGTAAAACACACACATACACACAGAGTGTTCTACAAGGATTTGCTTTTTGAGGTCTTGCAGATATATTGGTCTCCCAAGCCCCAGAGTGATCCTGTCCACCCCTAGGACTGTCTTACTCAGCAACCCATCAGCTAAGGCTGTGTATCAGAGCTTTGCTTCCTCAGCGGGGAGCACTACCTATCCAGGAATGAGACATAAAAGCACTTTTGACTGCATTGTGCTGGTGGATCTCAACACCTTCCACACAGACACCTGCTATGGCAACATTTAAGGACCAAGGTCTCTGCAAGACTCATGAATTTCTGCCTATTTCTGCACATGCAGCTTGAGGGGGGCACTGCTACAGCCAGCTCTGTTCAGGTTCTCTCAGGCTTCCAACAGGCTCCTCAGATCCTGTCGGGGCAACACACTCGAGCCCCTGAACCACTCTGGCTCAGATGGAGTCCAAAGCACAAGCTCCTGAGGGCTGGACACAACTAAAACTGGAAGAGATGCCATTCAGGTTTAAAGACTTTCTGCTTCTGTTGTAACCTGCAGAGCAATTTCACACTCGGATTAACATATAAGACTAAACCAGACATTCCAGCAAGAATCCTGGATACCAGACCCAGAGGTTTCACCACTGCCTTGCACCTCTCTAACTGCTGAAGAAGGGGACTCTGCTGGGAGGATGTTTCATGGCTGCATGTGGAAGAGGTAATATTGGCACAACACAAAGGCACTCTGTAAAGGACGTTCTGGCTGTCACAGCACCACAGAGCAGCAAGAGGCTGCAGGAAGAACCTTGCAGAAAACCCACAACTTCACTTACCTTCACCCAGCATAGGAATTTTTCTGTAACTTTAGAAACACAAACACACCTGTCTGAAATGCCAAACAATGCCACTGTCCAACACCTTTCCCAAGAGATTTTTTTATATCAGATGTACCTGTAAAAAGATTTCCCAAGCAGATGTCAGTCTGGATTAACTTTATGTTGCAGAGGGAATTCCAGATACTTCCAGCTGTCAGATTTTTTTTTAATTTTTTTTTTTTTTACTTTTTTCCCCTTAATTTACATGCTTGAAGAAAATAAATTGTAATATCACAGTTTATTCATAAAATACAGTCTGCCAAGATCTTTTGATATGTCCTTTGAGGTCCTTGGTTCAAATTAAACAACAAGAATGTCAATACTTTCAAATTCCATGAACCATGCAGTGACTTTTGGGAAAACTATGTCAGTGAAAGTAATGCCAGTAATTTAAACCTGCAACGTCCAAATGGTGGGCTGGAAGTCACTGTATTAGAACCTAACACACCTAACTCTGCTTGCCAAAACATGTCTGGTTTTGACAACCACAAAACTGTCTTCTTGAAAATCAATTGACATTATCATCATCATTTCACTCAACTCACCTTCAGCAGGGAAATGTCTGTACTTGAACTGTTGTGATTTCTTCTGTATTCACTAGCAACAAGAAAATAAATATTAAACTGTTGCTTAGACTGACATAATTTTCTATTGTGTATATTTTTACTCACTACAATTTCTCACACAATCTACTGTTTATCAAAATTCACCAGGAAGCTTTGTGTGAAAACACAAGATAAATAAATCTAATTAGTTTCCAGAAGACACCACTCAGGTTCCCATAAAATACTTCACTGACTCTAAGCATGCTCAGAACATCAGCACAAGTTTTAGCAAATATTCCAACATTTGTTTATGTTTCCATTCCTCCAAAGCAGGAATTTTCTCAAGTTCTTGGGAAATAAAATAATTCTAGGGATTCAGGAATATTAATGGATAGCTTGCTAGCTCTGAGAAAAAGCAAAACAAAATGTATCCCATTAGCTTGAAAGGCTTTTTTTTATTGGAGACTGTCTCTCATTATGGATCTGTAAAGCTGATCAAAATGGGATTTTGTCCCAGTTTTCTGCACAAAAAACAATTTTGTACATGTATTAAATAGAACTAAGGTGCAGCAGCAGAGGTTGACACTGCTATATAATCCAACCCTAAACCACAGGCAGAGTAAAAAATAAACAGAAACCTTGACAGCTGGCAAGAAAACCTTAAAATCCAATGCAATAGAGATCTACACATTCACAGCTAGATAAATTAGGGTATATTGTGCCAGATATTTTTGCAAGAAACAACGTGTCTTTTGTGTGTATATTATGTACAACATGCCCAGGGTACTATAGAAGAATATAAAACAGTACATACAGAAAAGTCACTCACCTATCCCTAAACCAGGACATTTCAGTTGGGGCAAAAAAATTATCAAATTGCAAAGGAGGGGAAAGCCAATGCGAAAAAGAATAAATCACATTTTCCTTTCCTATATAGTTATAATGTTTATACAAAAGACACACAGTTCCCTTTGACACTACGGATTGCCACAAGCAAAATGACTGGAAAACAACAAGCTTTTAACTTGTGTAAAATAACAACAAAATCCTTTTGACGGCAAAATTTGCAACAAAAATAATTCTAAAAGGGCAGCATACCTGTAATCCACTTAGAAGTGTTAACAAGGTATAGCAAAGTCTTAGTTGCATTTCCAAACTCTGTTTTTAAATATAACCAGAACATAACAGTAAAAATTAACCTAAAGCTTAACGGCTTATGTAAGAATGCTTTAATAAAAAAATGCTGCTGAGGTTATTGAACTGTACAATTAAACCCCTCCCACTAAATACTTTTCAGTGCAATTTCCATCTAAAGCTTATTCAGCAAACCAAAATGCCAATGCATTTCTTCAATTTCCACTTCTTTGAACCTGTTAATGTATGAATAAAAAAAGATTTGTGTTATTAGCCACATATAACCCTCTTTTCTAAAAAGTAGCTTTAAATACAAAATTTCTGAGATACACATGAAACCACAAAATATCTAAAGGATCATTTTGATTTTTTTCTGCAAGCTATGTTTGATTTACATCAATTAGATCTTTCACATAAGGTATCATATAACAGGAAGGCTAATAACCCAGAAATAACCTCATTAAAAAAGACAGCATATCGGTCTAAGCAGAATGAACTCTAAGCAGAAAAATTAGTGACCTGGAAAGTAGCAGGAAGAGGTAATAGCAATACAGAGAAAAAAATACATTCTGATTAGCTAGTCAAAAGTAGAAATCACCAGCAATAAAGTAAAAATACAATAGAAGCATAAGGAGAAGACTTAAAAATATTTTTATCTTTTAAAATTCTGCAACAGAAAACATATTTCCCCAAACTAAGATGCTGTCTAAAATTATTTTATTACTATGAATTGGTCTGTGCTTTTTTTTTTTTAGATGCTTGAAACAGTCCTTGGCAGAATATTATTAGCAAGTCTAATACATTTATATTAAATTATCAGTGTATGATTCCAGTGTCTGTGGATTCATCTGTTTTAAGATTAATGGTTAATAATGGAAACTCAAGTTGGATTTACACAGTCTTTACATAGCCCTTGTCTAATGTTAGCTGCTTAGATTCAAAGTCTAGCCAAACCTTTTAAAATAATTCTTATTAGTGTATTGACAGTAGTTTCAGAAAGTAATTTTTCAGTTTTGATAAAATGACACTTTCTCTAATTTTATATGAAATGTTTTGTTAAATATGTAGGTCCTCCTACCCAATCCAGATCAAATTTGCCAGCATAAATGAGAACAAAAAGTACTTAAAATCGCCATTAAATTGCAAAGTTTCTCTCGATTTTATTTGAAAAACTACCTATAGTTTACTTTAATGTCCAAAGCAAATTAATTCAAATCAAATTATTGGGTACTGCACACAGGACAGATTTCAGTGGTTTTCTTTGCTTTTCAGTTTAATAGGTTTAAAGCCTGATGAGAAGGGGAAAAAAAATCCCAGCATACATAAAGAAATCTTAATTATAGACAAACCTCCATTTTTTATTTTCTTTTACTTTACTTCATAATTTTTAATCCAGGAAAATAAACCCTTTTTTAGACACTCACCTTTGGATCAATGATTCAGCTGCACAAAGATGTAACTAAACCATTTGTAATATTTCACTCCCCAAGTCTGTAGATTGTTTTAGGCCATGATTGCTCATTTTTAGCTCATTGCCTACAGAACTACAGCAATTTTATTCCTACTGTGGCCCTGTTTCCAGCAGCTGCTGTCACCACCAAGGGTAAAGGATTCAGCTGATGCCAGGGGAGCCATGAAAAACCTGAAGCCTCTCTGAGATTGCAGAGCTGGGTTTAGTCAGACTCAGTCCAGAGCAGGAGGGACTCTGGCCTGGTGCTTTCCATCCTTTCTCTGCAACATAATTCCCCAATATATACCAGAAGACAGTGATGTAAACAGACATGGGACTGTGGGGCACAAAATTCATCAGCAGAGGAGAGGAACAACACATTCATGATTTTTACAGTTTCTTGCTTCATTTCCTAGAGCAAACAGATAACTCCCCTGAACATTTCTAACTGGGATGGCCTTTCCAATTTTAGACACCTGGGAGAAACAAGGGTGCCACCTTCTACTACAGACTTGGCCAAAACTGCTTCCCCTCGCTTTTTGCTAACACTGCCTGGCTCCACTACAAACCAGGTAAGAAACTGGGAATTCATGGCTTGCTAGAATACTTTTAAGCAACACCATTGCCCAGACCTTTCCTTTGCTTTTCCCAAGGCTGATTTGTCCATTTCACTCTGGTAGGAGAGGCTGGCCCGTGGAATGTGCAGCTACAGAGAATTTGAAAACGCACTAGTAAGCAACAATAGACATATCATGATCTGAAACAAGCATATTTACAGTCAAAGAAAATAAAATCACTAATTTTGGGGTAATGGATAATTCTTCAAAGGCACACAGTATATGACCAGACTGGGAAGTTACAAGTCTGCTCACATACAGCCACCTCCAAGGGCAAACCAGTACCAGGAAAGGGAAAGCACCCTCAGGTTTTGAATGCCAACATGAAAAAACAGCACAGGGTCAGGCATGGGCACATCACCAAACAATGATCCTCTCTGAGACAAAAAGCAGAGTGTAACATAGCAAATTTCTTGCTCCTAAAATTAAAATACACTCTCAACGACTAGTTTCGGAGGCATCTGTGAGAAATCTTCTGGCAGATTTTCTCAGGCATCATCAAAAGTTAATGGGAGCTGGGCACTTATTTCCCCTTTATGATTTTCAAAAAAGATGTGGCCAGCTACTTTTAATTTATTAGGGAGCAGATTTGTAAAGACTCTTTTATTACAGAAGCAGTAAGGGGAGCTATTTTTCCATAAAATATATGTAAATATGATTTATGAAAGACACAAATATTACTGAAGTGAGGGATAAATTGTTTCAAAACATCATGTTCATAAAAGCTAGGTAAAAGTACATATTGCTTCAATATTTTTCCCCTCATACACACTGGTATCTCTCCCAGGTAACTCAAAGGTGTATTCTTTGTATTCTGCTCGCCTTACACTTTTAAGTACAATATCTTTACTGAAGGCACCTGCTATGAAATTACAAAAGGAAACGAGGCTGGAGCACTTACTATTGCACAGTTACTGATCAGGCTGCTGCTTAAAGATTTAAAAAAAAAGTATTATCATTGGAATTCAGATTTGCAAACCTTAAAGGAGTATTTACTCCGAAACCACCAAATCGACATACAACTATCATGTGTAAGTGATTTTTGAAAGATTTATTATTTTTGCCAAATAAAATGCTTCCTAGGAATAGCGTTGCAGAAATAAAAGTAATTTGGGATCTGTTAAGTGTAAAACCATTTCCTTGAAATAGTCCTTTTCCAGTTTTTCCTTTTTCTCTAGACTGACAGGACAGGAAACAGATGACATTTTACTGTTAAGATCAAAGAGTCCGCAAAAGGAGAAGTTTGAAAAAGAGACGAATACCCTTCTCCCCCTGCACATTATGGCAAAAATGCCATAATTTTGTGGTATCAGCTGTACACCAAAATCCAGCAAGAGACAAGACTGAGCATCTCAGCTCAAATATTCCAAGGGATTTCAGTTAAGTATCTAATCCCTTTGAAAGTCTCATTTAATAGCTTGGTCAAAGATTATGATGAAATCGCCTTGAACTCCTCCCGGGTTCCTTCAGTTGAATCCAACACTTACACTTTTAATTACAGCGATTAGGAGGAAAGCAGATAAATCTGTGAGATGGCTCATATCTACAGGACTTTGTTCTATGGTTCTTATAGTACAAGTTCCAAGAAATAACCAAGACTCTTCACAGGAATAAGAACTCAACACTCATTTTATCTCAAAAAGGCTCTACTAAAAAACACTGGTCTTGGGAAGTGCTGAAAGCAACTTGATGGGTTAAATAGTGACCTCCTGTATCAAAGTTTGATTCAAACTAAAGAGTTTGACTAAAAGGTTTTGACTGAAAAGCTCCAAAATCCAAAAATATTCATGAATGTATCTCAAAACTGAAAGCCTTCAAATATATTGACAAAACTGCTGCAAAAGGCAGCACAGAGACTTGGCACAGGCATGATTATCTGTATATAAAGAATATACTAGATTTAAAAAGAAATACCCAAGAGAAGACAGAGTGAATCCTTTTTCTGGCTACACATGAGACTCCATAATGGTGAGCTAAATGACCAAACAACTTCTGCAGTCAGATTTGAACTCAAAAGCTTAATACATGCTGGCCACCCTTGGGCCCTTAAATACAATCCGTATGAGCTCTGAAATAATTAAACTGTGATGAACACTTTTGAAAAGCCAGTTAAAAATCCACAGTAGAAACTCAGAAAATTTCCAGTTGTTCAGTAAAGCAAATGAGAACACAGCCGTAACTTTTGCAGCCAGCACTTTGCTTTCACAAGGATTTATTTTGCCGAAGATTCTACAAGACCGTTCTCTGCACTTGCCATGCAGGCGAGCTGCTGGATGTTTACACAGAAGCAATGGGGTCTCTCTAATAAAAAGCACTATGGGCTATAGTAGCTCCATTAATCTCCCATCACAGTCTTACATAAAACTGTAAAATCTCAGTCCTAACAGTGCTCAGCAGAAGCAGAGCCTCTCCTCTCCTTTCAGGGAGCTCAGCCTCGGAGGGGACAAAGCTGTACCCATCCTCCTGGGCGCTGGGATTGGGCAGTGGCTGCTGGGCTGCACAGGGCTGGGAGTTAACAGGGATGGACAATTCCCCTGATTAAGTGCTTGTGCACACAGAGCTGAGTGCAGCAGCCGAGATGCTGCCCTCAGAGTATTTTTCATATGTATTGTCTTGCGTAAAACAAGGCTTGATCACCAACCTGAGGTGTTCATGTCTGCTGTTTACGCAGCAAAACTGCTCCTTCAAACACGGGCAAAGTTGTATTATTAAAAAGAAAAAAAAAAGGCTTTAGTGTGACTGATGACAGCAGATGATGGAGCACTTTCTAACCATGACCTGGTATGTCTAAAGAAGATCTAAGAATATTTTTCTCACAATTGGTCAATGAGATATTTGGAACAGAGAGGAGGGGAAGGAGAAGGGGTGAAATGGCAACTGTCTAGTATGTCAGACATGACAGTCAAATGTTACCAGAACTCAATCCTGGAGAATTATGGACTTCACAGTAAAGGTTGCTTAAAACAAAAGCCCATTTATCTGAATACTGAAGACATTTAATCAATTTACATGAAGGATTTCAAAATTAGTCAGACTGTAATGAACTATGAAATACTGATTAATGAATTTTTGCAATGTTTGATTAGAAACTTAACATGTGTGCTAGGACATTTTGCCATCATTACATTTATAAGCTAATATTTGTTTCTTGAAACTACCAGAGTATAAATAGTCCCTGGGTTATGGAGCTGAGAATGTTAACTATTAACCAAATATTTTACTTCAAAAGTTGTCAGAATTTTTAACGTGCTAAAATCTCTTCCTAAACTCAATAAATAACAAAAGGATACTTTCATATTTGCCTCTCCTTTTTCCTTTCTTGTGCTAGACTCTTTACTACAACCTCTCAGATCTTCCTGATAATACATTAAGCAATCTCTCATCTGCCATTTAGGACCCGTTTTCTCATCTCCTACCAAGAGTGAGCAAAAAGTCAAGTTATATTTAACAAAAAACACTAAACATAACTTGTCTAGAGTATATCTAGTACTTGTATGAAGTATATCGCGTTCAAAGTTTTGCAGAAATCCACTGACCAAAAATTTTACTGCCTATAAAGCAACCAAGGAAAAGCAGGACAGTGGTGTGTGCCACAGCCAGTGGGAATTTTACTACTGATTTCATAGGGAGTCAAGAACAAACAAGAAGTAACAAACTACTTGCACCTCAAGACCATTTAATTCTACATCCAAAGCACAGCTTCAACAGGGTATCATTAAAATACCCTGCTTTCATATCTGCAATGACAAGGCTCACATAGGTAGGAAACACATTTGGACAGTTTTAAGTGCACATGAAGAAATTAGCTGTATGCAAAACAGCCCCTTCTATGAAAATGAAAAAGTTACTTCTGCATATTTGTCTTTATTATTGCCATTATCACTTCTCTGATACCAAGTAATGAGTTAGATTGATATCACTTTTTGCCATTACAAAGCAAGTCCCCATTAAGGAAGAGACCCAGAGAGTCCCTGCCTCACTGTCATTTTTTGGCTAATTAGCCGAAGTGGTCAGCTCTGGGACTCTTGAATGCATCAAGTAAATTCTAGGTATTGGTTCAGTCCCCATTTTTTAAATCACAGATACTTCTGAAGAGACAGTAATCACTCATTCCCCAGTTGTTACTTTTTGAAAGGCCATTTTTATATCAGTTTAAGGTTTACTCTCAAAATACATTTCTTTTGTTTGAATCACATGTACCAGCCACCAGGTAAATTATGTTCTGAGCCCTTCTTAATTTTATTTTTTCTTATACTTTCTTAGAATAGCCATAATCTCATTAATTAGAGTCTCATAATCTGAGCAAGATATAACAAAAAAGAAAAAAGCCTTCCTTTCATGACAATATTATTCTAACTAGAAATTATAATTGGTAACAAAGTTAACAAACCTAGAATTAGATCACATACTTCAGGAGGTCATCAACAAGTGTAACAGAATGTCAGTGAATGATTTTTATAAAGTATTAGTATAACAATCTGGTTTCATAATTGGTAAGCTGTAGCTTCTTTTTATTGCATGTAAAATGAAGAGATCCCTTCATCCTCAGTGAAAAATGGAAAATCATTCAGTTTGGGGTTTTCGTTGCTAGTAGCAACAAATACTGGAATATTGCCATCTGGCCTCTTGTTTTAAATGAGATTTGAATAATCAATTTAATAATGGATAGAGTACATACTTAAAGAAATAATCACTTGTCATATCTTAAGAAAACTTCGGTATAAAAAAAATCCATTGTATGAATTAATGCAGAGCACATAACAATCAAAAGAGATGAGGTAATTTTTATTTTCGTTACTGTTGCCTCAAAACCTTAAGCTTACAAGGTTCTAAGTGATCACATCAAGCATCTAATAATGAGGGGAAACTACTAAGAGCAATTGGTTTGTTAAAAACACTCAAATCCAGTAACCACCAGAGAGATTAAACCATATAGAATGGCATTTTGAACACACTTGTAAGTCATACGGTGTCCACAATAAAATGAATAAAATTAAACACAGCAGAGAAAAAAAGACTAAATAGGTAAAATATTCATGTTACTCTTGCTGCTTCAGACAAGATGAAAAAAGAGTTCAGAACATGGAAGCCCTGAAGTTACAAGTGTTTTCTTCATTTATAAGATGTTTATATGGCTGGCAAAGTGTTCCTGCACACTGCGCTGAGACCAGGAACAGGCTCCGGGTGTTGGTTCTGTCCTGGAAACCCTGGACTCACAAAGACACTTTTTTCTGAATTTGCATATTGAACTGCCATCACAGGAGAAATCGATAGGAATCAGATGCTCGACCACAGCAAATCAGGAAAAGATACCACTCTGGAATAAACAAGATAAACCTTCATCACAGATTTTACCAATGTTTATTTTGACTGGATATCAAGGTAACTTTTCAACTATTTTTGTGTGAGTTAAGCTCATCCCTCTGATGAGAAATGATTCTCTTGACAAGCCTCACCCTTGAACTGTACATTTATTGTGATAAATGCAATGTTTTCATAGGAGCACTTCCATAAGACTAAATAGAGACTGACTCCATTTACATCTCCTTAGGAAAGAAGGTGCTTCAAGACAGACTGAAGTCTTCCCTTCAAGTACCACACACTTCCAGGTACAAATACAAAAAATGCCTGGGTGTGAAGTACAGTCTGGGATTTGGTCAATTTTATAGATTATAGGTTTATAAGTAAAACAGACTTTACATTACTCAATGGTGTCAACAATATCATCATTCCAACTCTATTCTCACTGGTAACCTGTCGCTGACACACACACTGCCACTCCAGTGACAGAGACAGCCTCTGTATTCCAGGCAGGGCTCCACTGACAGGCAGGTGGCATTTACCACTTCCATTACCTGTGGACTAATTATGACTTTCTCCCACAAATGGTGAGTATATTTATATTTTGATAACCAATGATTCCAACATTATAACAAACATATTGATATCATTTGAGCCGCTGTATGGTGATACATATTTTTAAATTAAGTGAAAATATAGAAGTGTCAGGTCGTTAGAAAATAACCTCAGCTCTATACATGAGCTCTTTAGCTTGGTCAGGCAGGTCCACAAGTTGTAGTTTCACAGGGAGCGAATCACAAGAGGAAACTGGGAGAATTGTTTAAGCCTTTATTACAATACTTACTACTGTTTACAGCAGTTCCTTGTGACCATTTCTCTCTGACATTGATAAAATACTACTCACCATGGAAATGCCTAGTAGACATCCCAAGCAAGAAAGACAGAAAGTCACTGTCTCCTTCATTGCGTCTTTTACCATAGATCTAATATCTGTAGTTGGTTCTCCATGCAATATTCTATTTTAATATAAACTTCTCCCAGGAGCTAAACAGATTTTAAAAACCTTTAAATATAGAAAAGGACAGACTGTTAATTGACTTTCCCTAACATGCTTTTATATCATGGGAGGGGAAAAAAAAAGAGTTGATGATGGTCTTTCAGCAATCAAAAGGAGAAGGAATTTTCAAGCAGGAAACATAGGGGAACTCCACCAAGGAACTTGAGAAAAGAGTCTTACTCACCCAGACAAGTTTGCAACATATAAATCCACAAGCTCCTAAGGAAAACAGACACTAAATTTCAAACTTAACACATACTACTGAATTAAATAAAGTTTTCCATCTGAGGGAAATGCGGTGTCCTGACAACTCTCAAAAAAACCCACTACAAGAATAACACAGTTTATTAAAAAAAAATTAAAAGGTATCCAACAAAGGAGTACATGATTTCTAGGATATGATTTCCAGCTTATATCTGGGCTGGGAATTAAATGAAAGCTCACAGAGTGGGCTACTACAGCGCCAGGAATCCAAGACTACCTAACTCCAAGGTTTGCCATCCCTCAGCCACCTGGATCTTGTTTTCAAGGCCTGTAACTCTGCCATACAGATTGTCTTGTGCCCCAACAGAAGGCACATCACAGGAAGGAATTCTCTAGAAGAGCAGGTAGCATTTCTCCTCACCAGATGTGACAGATATCAATCAGAATAAAACCAAACACTAAAGAAGATAAATCCTCAAAGAGTAAGAAAGAGCTTTGTCTGTGTGATTCCAGTACTGGTGCTCTTTGTGCCAGGTGACGTGCAGCAGTCAGGGGATTCTGTGCTGGGTTTTACCAGGCAGAGCAGCTCATTCTGCTCCAACTGCTGCCAGCCCCCAGGACCAGCCACAGATGTCAGAGAGCCCAGGGAGGCTTACTAAGAAGTTTACTTGCACCACAGAAGTGGGATCATTGTCAAGCCTTCCTTTAAAAAATGCCACTTTCAATTTTCCATTATACAAAAGTATTCAAATAGCATGAATGAAATGCAATCCACTTCTTAAGAAATAAGTTTTCTTTCCTATTGCTGAAGTTTGTATCTTTGGGTTACTAGTGTTTAAGAAGGTACTCAAAAATAATTTCTATGAGGGCATATCTTCATAAAGTCCTTTCATAGACAAATCACCTCAAAGAAAAAAAAAGTATTTTCTTTTTCTCCATTTTATGAAGACAAGAGGAATAACATTACAATCAGAGAGAAAAGCTGTCCTTATTCTCTGACAACCATAATGTTAGGAAGCCAGATATTGCTTTCACCTGCATCCAGAGCAAATCTATTTCTACCTCATTCAATAAAACCACAATTAGAATTGTGGCTCAGAAAGTGCTGGGAAAATACAAAAACACAAAACAGATGTGAAAGGACAGTTACAGGTGTATGGACACAGTAAAACTCTTGATTTCATAAGTCTTCCTGTGATCTGCAAGCTTATCATGCTATTTAAAGCCAAGCACCATTCTGAATAACTTTTTGTCCCCAAAACTCATATAAACACAGTTCATCAAAAACATATCCTTACAAAGTGTTCTGAAATTCTTTCCCTAAAGTTAACAGAATGGATAGTTTTCACCAGAGACAACTTCACTGAAATCTTCAGAGAATTAAAGGAACATGAAATTATCAACACTGAAACCAACACTCATGGGAAAGTATTTGCATGCTAAACTGTAGTAAGGAGACAAGAGTCAAGAAAAGTAAACTTCTGGATATTCCTTGCAACACAACTCCTCAAAGATGAGGGCCTGAGGGCTGACCCTGCATGACTGAACACCACCCAGTGATGCCTCTTGGTACAGTACTTAGAAAGAAAATGAAAGTACATAGAAAGAAAGGGATCCTCAAAATTCAGAGAGATGCTCAACACAGCAAACACAAAGCATTGCAGAAGAGTTATAGTAATACTGAATTTTTGTCCAGTTAGGAATACTCTGAAACTGTCCACTACCTCAATTTTATGTATCACTCTTTCAAATGAATAAGTTTATGAAACCTTCAAATCACCAGAGCTGGTCCACACGATGCCATCACACAGGGCAGGGCTGTGCCCATTCCATGAAGCAAAAATGCAAGGCTTTTTTCAAAAATGGGTACAAACATAGACCTTACTTTTAGATTTTTTCTTCTTTTGGCATCCTTGTCACTTTATTAACTTGAATGACAAAGTTTACTAAAAATTTTCTATTCAGTCTAGTAATTTGCTCAGCATGTTTCCTGGTGCACATTCAAATGGTCCAGGGACGTTGTTACAGAGTAAAGGACTTTACATGGCAAACACTGAGTGACTCAGATTTTTAAAAAGGAATCTGGAAAACATCCCATGCAATTCATCTGCTCATCTACCATAAAATTCTGAGGCTAAGGTTTCCTAAGTAGGAGGGAAATATGATTATGTACTTGGCATCAATATGAACTATACCACATTCATTTTCTTCTGTGGAAAAACAGAGGGAGATGTGACCCTTCTGATTCTCCCACATAACTCCATTAAACTACAAAATATATGGCCTGTTCTAAAAGGACAAGATCTGTAAAAACTCCCTGTGAGCTGTTGCTGATCCAGAGGCCATGCTGCTCATGTCTGAAACATGGGACATAAGCACATGAAATAAAAATTCACGAGAAACAGACATGAACAAAGGGCATGCAAGAGGGAATGCAGAGCGTGGATGCAAGCAGGAATAAAGGCTGCAAGCTGAGGGAAAGGTGAAGTGGGAGCTTCAAAAAAAAACAGGCAAGGAAGGTTCACCTTTTTTTCCAAAGTTCCATCTTTGGATTAATCACTGACAAGTCTGTGGAAGTCTGAGGTGTTTCCAGATGTTTTCATTATGGCTTTTTGTAACAGTCCCATGGGCTTATCTTGGCACACCTTGATAGCACATTTTAAGTCAGAAGGAAAACAGAAATGTACCTTCATGGACTTCTCCCAGGAAGTATGCTCCATGACTTCTTTCTGGAATATAAGGAGGAAACCCCCAGGAAGCATTTTTACTCCCTTCAGTGAAGATGGACAAAATTTGAGGGCATGAAGGCCATTTTCTCAGCTTCTCATTTGTTAATCCCAACACTCTCATGCATTACATTATGTAAAATAGTAAAATTCACCGTTATTAACATCCTATACCCTCTTTTTGAGACACAAAGCGGACCAAGATGCTGTGCCCATCCTGCAAGGCGACAGGTTGCGACAAAGAGAAGAATCTGATGGGTTTCCTCACCATCCAAGGACTGCAAACAGCCTGTTTGGGTTGGTCTATAGGCAGCAGAGGAAGTCTGTGTGATTGCCCTGTTCCAAAACTTTACACGCTCAGATTGAACCCTCTGCAGAAGCAAGGCAGGAAGCTTCTCCTGCCCTTGGAGAGCTGAGCTTCAGCCCTGCCAGCCCACAGGAACAACAGCCAGAGCAGGACACTGGGGACAACAGGGGCACAGGTTGCAGCAAAAGCCAGACTGGAAGTTTCCATAAAAAGAAGGGATCTGTCAATTTCATGGATCCAAGCTGTGGAGCTGAGAAAAAAAGACATTTTCTAGAAATCAGAGAGACTCTGTGAAGTTTGGTTTAATCCAGAAGCCACTAAGCCAACAGACTGAAAAGCAAAATAGGAGGACTCTCTCTTTGCCAGCCTCTGGCAGGCAGAAGTAATTTATTTTGATCCCATTTTGTGGGGGTTTTCCCTCATTCAGCAGTTCTTGTTTGCACCTTGTTACAGAGTTACTTTGCTTTACATTATTATTAGTGTATTTTGATTAATATAGCTTAAAAAATGGGAAGGATTTTGGTTTGCTGATTTCAAAGGAAAGGGCAGGGGCAGATTGACCTCTGGTAGTCCTACATTCCAGCTCACACTGGTTCTGCTGATAAAACCCAGTAATTAAATACAGCAGCTGGGTCTGTGTTTCAGCTATATTATAGTAACAGTGAAGGTATGTATCCATCACCTGACATGAAGCAGCAGTATTTCAAGTCATGAACTGAGGTGCACAGAATAGGTCTTGAATTTTCCATAACCAAAAATACTATTTGGGACCTCAGAACAGAAGCATAAATTCAGAAGCACTGAGACAGAACAATGCATGCCCAGATAATCTTCGCCCCATGCCAGAATTACTGATCCAGCAGTCTTCTCTTGAGGTATGTTTTCATAGAAAAAGCAATATATATTTGGGAACCACAAATAAGCGAACAAAATAGCCTTTCTTCCAATTCTTTTCATTTTTTAATGTGTCAGTCAGCAAACAGGAGACAAGATAATGAAAGAAAATCCACTACACTGCAGGTGCAAGCCTTTTTAGGGTAACAGAATAACTAGAAGTCTCTGGCAAACTAATATTTTCTTCCTACAATAATCACTATCCAAAATGATGGATTATGATTTCCAAGAAACAGCAAACATTAGGGCTTAATGCCTTTAGAAGCAGCAGAAGTCTAGGGCACATGAGAGATGGCTGAATTTGAGTAGTAAGGGTCAGCCAACCTATTAATAAAGAGTAGAATTAGAAGCTTTAATGTTTCATGTATGCATATATGTGCTTGTAGAGACAGGACAGGTAGATACACTCACAGAAGCTACAATGAGGAAATGAGGAATATACTGCATGTAGAATTAGTACCTATTTGTATCCCAAATGCAATATGCAGAATACTTTTATAAGAAAAGTATTATGACATAGTAATTTGGCCATGAGAGGGTAATTGACTTAAGATATTCTGATAAAGATCGATTGCTAGGGTTTGGAGTTATGACACCAACAAAGTTACAATGACATTAGCACAAAGAGAGAGACACAAATCCATTATAAAGATACAATCAAATATTCAAAAAAGCCTGGCGTGCTCATTACTTATTCATGCTAATACAAGTATATTAAGAAATCTAAACAGTGTTAGCATTCAATCACTCACAAACCAAATGAGGTTTTGCATTTATCAGCCACCAGTCATCAAGAATGTAACATTAGCTGTACAAAGGTGGTAATATGACATAACTGGAGATATTTATATCAGCCTACACAGACTGGGAGATACAGTAGGATTTATTAAAGTGAGTAATGCCTTCACATTCAGCACAGCAATAAAAGAAATAGCTGTGCAGAAGTCATTTCCCCAGACAATAAGATTTACCTTCACAATCACTTAAAGAAGTTGTGTATGCTTTCAAGGGTCTAAAACAATCTTCTCACCATTAATAAACAACTTGGAGCTTAAGTTTGCAAATACAGAATTGAGTGCTGAAATTTTTAAAACATACCCCAAAAACGAAGTGAGCCGTCAGGGTGTCTGTCTAGCTGAGGGTTTAGCACATTTTTTCTTAGGCTGGTTAAAAAATCACCAAGGTTAATTTAGGCTCAAATGGATGTATAGGTTTCATAAAACTCCCTCCCTACTGGCCTAGAATATCAAATAGTTTCATCCTGTGCTGGCCCCAACACCTCCAACTTTTCCAGTTGTCTATTTCTATACATTCCACCACATATTTCTACACATTCCACTACATATTTCTACACATTGCACCAAATGCCTTTGCTTTTCTCACCAAGAGTTCAATTGCTAATGTTTTTGGGTTGGGTGAGAAGCAGAAATCAAACTCTGATCACCAACACAACATCCAAGCAATTCCAGAATGCTGAGGGTTGTTATATGGTGCATGACATAGCTCCTGAGGTAAGGACACAGTGCATCTGCAGGGGATGTTTACACTTGCTTTACAGCAGCACTTGAGCCAGGCATTGCTCTGGTTTGATGCCGATTACATGCCATTTATAAACTGTGACTGATAAACCTAATGCCTCTGAAATCAGATAAAACTTTGATAAATGACTTCTTAGTGAGCAGGCTGCAATAGCCACTTCTGTCTACATTTAGCCACCCTGCTGCAATCAGCACCATTTTGTTTAATCAAGGGTTCAGACAACAACATATTTGAAAGCTATCACACCATTAAGAGATGTGAAGATACTCTTTTCCTGAAGGATACGTTAAGACAGAAAACTACAAAAACTAAACTCTTTCTGTAACAGTTTTTATAGCATGAGTACTTGCTAGGAAAATCCACAGAATATAAAGATTATGTTTATTCCAAGGGCTACTCCCATATTCTTTGGTGACAAGACTTGCTGCAGCAGAATCAAACACACATGGTAAGACAGTCATTTTCTCCTTCACAGGTAAATTAAAAGACCACTGATGCTTTAAGAAAAAGAACATATTATGCAAGAGGAGCTTAAATATCTAAATGATAAAAGAGCCCCGGAACTACCGCAGTGTAGGAAAAATAGACTATTACAGTTAATGCAAAATAAAATTGTGCCAAGGCTGCCAAAGCCGTGCCACTTCTTTTCTACAGCTTCCATAAAAATACAATATGAATTTATGGTGACGTCAAAAAGCACGAGGTGCAGAAGATCAAGTAGAGACTGATCTGTTTATACCCAGAGCACATCAGCCTGCTGGTCAGAATAAGCTAACAATTCATAGATCCTAAACACTGCCTATTTACACCTTCCCTCCGGATTGTGTACACAGGGCACGTGTGGCTGAGTGCAGAAGGATAATATTGTTCGTTTGATCTTCACCCAGTGGGACCAAATTTCCAGATTAGCATGTGATTTTTGAAACAGACGGGTAGCGTTGTGTTTGTTACTTTCTGAAGCTGGTTAGCAGCCATGTGAGGTAAATGATTTCATTTTAAGCAGAAATATTATTCATATGTCAGGTTTTTTAATTTAACTCTGATCCTGAACAAGGGAGCAGAACAGAGTTACAAGGCTTCCAGAGCTGACAAAGACAGAAGAAAAATCAACAGTTAGGAAGGGGTGGGCCAGCAATTACTTATCAAACATATAGCTCTCAATTATTCCAGGAGACCAGTTTACATCTCCAAGCACAGAGCAGATATATGTTCAACCACGTTTTGGAAGGAAATAGCTTGCTCGTCCTCAGTGAAGGAGGAGGCTGCTAAGCTAAGCAGTAGCAGTATCTAGTAGCACTAATGAAATAATCCAGTGCAGGCACTGCTTTAGTAGTGATTTTCTTACAACCAGGAGACTTAAGGGAAAACATTTTTTAAAGAAGTTGAAGGATAGGATAAGGATTTTAATGAATGGTGACAAAATCCCATTTCTCAGCCCTTAACATACTCTGTGAGAAGAGAGCAGAAGGACTGACGGTGAACTGTGAAGCAACTGGACTGTGCAGCAAATAGTCACAATTAAAATCAACATTGTGACTATCAGAGCTCCCAGGTAAGGCAAATTAATGAAGCCAAGATCTACACTGCCTTACCGTGCCTTTCTCTTCACCTACGGTAAAAAACAGCCAAGTACAGAATAATGCAAAATCACTGGGTACAGCTATCATCCTCAAAGACAACCTCTGCTTTGTCTTTGGAAAGTAAACAGGAAGCAGAATTATCCAGATAAAGATGATTTGGGTTGATCTAAATGAGCAACTTTCACCTTGTCACAACAAATGACAAAACGACAAACTTCTCTAAAATGCAGGTATATAACTAAATCCTGCTATCAAATGAAATAATCGGGACCAACATAACACATGCAACATCACTCCGATCACTGTGTCCCTGCCTGGTGACCATGAATCTTTCTTTGCCCAGTTTCCACTTCATCTTGGAATGAGAACAAAATGATAAAGAGATAAATCTACCTAGTACAGTACACAAAATAGTATTGCATTTCCTAATTTAACCCTTCATTTATTGTTTTATGTTTCTCAGTATTTCCAGAGTACGGCTAATATAAATGGTTAAGATATTAAGTGACTAAACAGCTGGTTGAGAGCGGTAAGTTTAGGCAGACGTTTCACCTTTTTTTGACATTTACCCGCAGAGCACCATTAAGACCCACCCTGAAAACTGGGACAGCCCCACCACTCATCTCCACAGATCCAGCAGATAATGATTTGACATTAGGGCTCCGTGAGTTTCTGGGGGAAGAGTTCAGACCACTGCATGTCAACAAGACCTTTGGTTACTGAGCAGCTATGTACATTAGAATTTGGCAACTGAACCAGACATGCCTGAGTTGCTCCTAAAACTCAGTCTGACTTTTGTTTCGCACTTGTTAAAGAAAGAATAGGAAAGAGTAGAAGGCAATGGAAGCAATAAAATCAACTAGAGAGCAATATTTAATGCCAACTTTTTTTTCCCTAAGAAACTATAGAGTGAAATATGAGATTTCTTCTCCTCTCCTACAGACTTCTTGACCTAAGATTTCAGCCTCAGTTAAACAGATCTGCTTTAGTACAACACACATTGTCCTGGATGTACATCCAAGGGAAGGATTTTGCACCGGAAAAATGTGAGCCAACAGTGCTGGGAGCAAAAAGAGAGGAGGCATGAACTACTGTTCTGTCTTGTTCAAGAAATCCAGGCCTGAGTCATCCTTGTTAAGGACAAGAAGTCAGGGACAGGATAAACTCTCCTTCGGCTTTGACTTCATTATGTTATCTCTTATAAAATGATGATTTAACTTGAAACTTTTTGAATTCTCCAGACATATTCAGAATAGGGAGAGGGTGTGGGGGAGGATGGGGCATGTTAAAGTTCTACTTTGTACCAGAGCTTCATAAACCTTTCTGTTTTGAATTAATGAGATGTCTTGATATTGACAGCCACTAGTCAGCACAGCTTTGCTTTGAATTCTGAAAAACTCCATAAATCATGGGAAAGCCACGATATCCACCCAAACAAATTTATCTTTCTTATCTATTTTCTTCCATAATCTGCAAACTTCCCTTTTAAATTTCCTTTTCTTGTCTTCATCTTTCTCATTAATCCTACCTGACACCTCTCTTTCTCAAATCTACTCATAAAAGGACACTTCTCCTTCATGCAGTTGCTCTGATGACCTCCTTAGCAGTTCTCATTTCAACACGAAATTCTGGTTGGACTCTTACATTCCAAATGAGTATTTCTACCAGAATCTGTAGGCTTAATGCAACAAGATCAGGAGAACAAAGTCACTAAAACCCATGTGTCAAGAACTATGCAAAGAAAATACTATTAAAAGGAAATAAAGGGATTAAAAGGCAACTGGATATTTCTGAGTATTTTCTTTGCTTTTATCCTATCTCCTGGCATAGTACAGAAAATTTAGGTGAGCAATCCAGATTTAATATAAATTAACTCATTGAGAAGCCAGAGTGTATGACTGCAAAAGATCTGTTCTGTACAGAACTGGCTTTTCCTGGAGAGGAAAGCCAAGATGAAACTGGCAAAAGTTTAACATTATACATTCTGTCAAATGTTAATTTGATTTCATAATCCAAAAGGATATTAAGCCCTTTTTAGAGACACAGGACCATCTTAGCTGAATGTCAGATATGCTCCAACTAGAGTCACTGAAAAGATGTCCATCAGTGCTAGTGATACTCCAAGGTGCATTCTGATTGTCCATGGCAGCTGAAAAAACTGGTAGAGATACAATATTGGTCACAGAACCAGCACAGAGGAGCACACAAGTTCTGAAACATGCTAACATTTCAACTAATGTTAATGAAATCCTGAGACAGACCAGGGAAGCTTAAGATGTAGAACATACATTATCCAGGTTCAAAAGAATAGATGGTAAAACATCTGGAATTTGGGGAAGCAAATTTTCTGCCTAAAGGAATCAGCTTTTGATTAAGCAATTGACTTTTGTAGTAAATAACATTAAAATAAAGCACTCAAATTTCATCAATATTATAACATTAAAACACAAAACCCACTAACTGCCGTGGACAAATGTTTGCCATTATATTTAAAGACAATAAGGGGTGGCTTCTGTGGGAATTTGACATTTATCATTCAAGCAAGAAGAGATCCCGTGAATCTCAAATAACACAGCTGAGAGCAAGTTAAGTGACTTTTTTTCTCTCACAGATGGAATAATGCTACATCTTCCTACAGCCCATCCTGTATTCTGTTTCAGCTGTGTAATGACATGCAGAGGTTTCAGGAGAAATGTGGAAAGCAGAAAACCTGCTGTCCTCCTGAAATCCTCATAGCAGACACCCAGTAAACCTGCATAGTGGAGTGTCACTTACTCCCAGCTGACTCACACATCTTATGGCAAAAATAAAGGAGTTTTTCCATCCTCTGCACACAGACACACAGGCTCCCAATGTTTTATCCTGCGGTGCTGCCTGTCTCAAGTTCCGACTTCAGTATTTTCATAAAATATGACTTAAGTGCACTCATATTTCATTAATAACTTCCAACTGAAACTAACCTACGGTTGTCAAAATAAGTAAATGAAGTATCCTTACTCAGTAACATGATAAACATTTTACTAGAGGTCTACTAGTTCTTAATTACAAAATTCTTCAGCCTTTAGATAATCCAGCTGAATGCACATACCTTGTACCCTTTTAAGACAATTTAACACACAAACCGTAGTACCCCCGCGATTTCAGCCTCTGAAAATGCTTTTACACCTACTTACAGCAAATGCTGTGCTTCTGTTATACAAGACTGCAAAAGAGTAAAAGTGTATCCTACTACAAGCAATGAAATAAGACTGATACCATTTAAATTTTCCTTCACATTTCTTAGCTGTAAAGACATAGGATTGATCCAAATTGGTCTGAGCCACATAAGTGAAAGGTTTCTAACTCAGTAGTCATTTTTTCCTTGACAATTTTCATTCATACCATCATACAACCTGATCTCAACCTTGTATCAAAATTCCTACAGGGGATTATCAGAGATACTTTAATTAAGAACCACCATTTTCAGGATTCTGTCCTTTAACAGGAACTCTCTCCCTCTTGATTCCTGAAGGTATATAAAAATTCCTGCATGCCACATATATGCAAAGATCAACCAAAAGTTGGTAAACAGAAAATTAGATATGTTTTAGATATAGTTGCTCCAGGATTACTTTCATTTTCTTCTTAGGCTTATTTGTTCTCAGGTCTGACCATACCCAAGACAGTCACTGCAAAGGAGAAGTGCCGTGAAAACTGAAAATCATGACACGAGACTGGCAGAAAATTCAAGTGATGGAGTCAATAGGGCCATTTAAAAGATTCCTGTACCATGACAGACTAGAAATAAGTGGGTTTTGTGTGGTTCTACCTGTGTATATTGGTTTGAAAACAAACCAGTGGGAGATCACAAGTCAGGATTAAAATCTAATAAGAAAAAAATTAAAACTAAGTGAAATTATACAAGGAAAACCACTGACAGAGCCAGAATACAACCTGACACCCTGTCGGTCAGGGTGTTGGTAGCAGTCCGGATGAAGTGGTCCTGTTGAAGCAGTGATCCTGTAGAAAAGAGTCTGGTCTTTGCCTGAAGGTCCAGTGGCGTAGCTCTTGTCCTCCGGGAGTCCCGTAGGTAAGGGCTGCCTGTGCTGTTCCAAACCTCTGATTATATAGAGATGGGAACGCTCAGTTCCTCCTCCAGGGCGGAGCATCTCACAATGGGATGGTGAGTCACGAGGCAAGGCATTGATGGGCCCATTAACAGGAGATAGTCGGTAGGAGTTATCGATGAGTCCTGTGGCAGGGTCCTTGATTGCCCATTAAACAGAGAAGACAGCTCCTGGAGGGAGTTATCACGGATGAGTCACGGTAGCAGCTAACGCACACTGTTTTAACAGCTTATGAAGATGGTGATAGAATACATGCTTTTGGTTACATCTTTCGTTGTGACCTAGGACACTGTGTGTTAGAGCTATCACTGAAAACATAAACTAAAGGCAACTGAAAAAGGTAAGGGGGTTTTAATAGCTTAACAAAAATAATATCCTCTTCCCCTCTGCTTTGAATTATTGCCTCATTTGGAAGTTAATTTTCACAACTTTCTAAAGAAACACCATTGTCATAGCAGAAGAGCACATCCACTGGAAGTACCAGGCCCTTTTTCCTGTATGGAACACTCAGAAGAGAACCTTTCTTGACTAGAGCCAACCAGTTGAACACACACCAACCTATTTGTCAGTCAAAAGATTTTAAAAGAACTAAATAGGATGATTAAAAGGAAGAGATTATAAGATGAAGCTATACAAAGACGCCTGACAAGTTCTAATCCCAATTAAGGAAAAATGTACAGAAAGTATTCTAAAGTCAAAGCATTCTAAAGTGACTTTTTCTAGTCAGCTGAATGTATTCAAAATATTTGTTTCTTGTAAAATAAAGACGTACTTTCAATTTTCCTTTTTTTTTTTAATAATTCAAGCAATTAGGAAGAATTTTCAATAAAAATCTATGCTTGTATTTACCAAAAAAATCATAGTATTAAATACATAAAGAACACTGGATACCTCAGTGGTATCTCAACTAGTACAACTTCCTGCAAATTACTAATCAGCTCAGTTGGCACAATTAGTTGGTCTGCTATTTAACCTAATTGGTAAAAAGTTTCTTATTTAATGGTAAAAATTAGATTAGAGTTGAAACCAAGCCTTTTTATTTATAGAAAATCCAAGGTATAAACTTTTAACGTGTTTATTTAAAAACCAATTTAATAGCTAAATGATCTATGTTTTTCCTGAACATGCATTCTCATTAAAAACAAAGTAAATATCTCTGAATACAGACATATTCTATGCCATTCTCTTTATTACTTAATTTCTCAAGTATCTCAGCATGATCTGAATAAATTATTCTGACAATACAACAATATAAATGATAAATCAACAACACAATTTTAGTGATATATAGCATGAAAAGTAAATAATAACCAGCACTGCTAATTGGCTCACTACCTGGCAACAAATCAGTGAGCAAGCGGCTCCACTGGTAACGCTTCAGCTGTGCACCACCCTAATCATTAAGCATTTCCAGCTATTCTAAGCTGTTTCTACTGGTTTTTATACAAAACTCTACTGTAGCGTAAAAATAATGCCTGAAACTCTGGTTGAAAAAATAAAAAAAACCCCAAACTTGCACATTGACAACATCTGGGTGTTATGAACCCACTCCTGCTACAGTGTGTGGCACAAACATTCATCAAGTCGGAATGTGTTTTACTTGAAAAGCTAAAATAGAACCTTTAGAGACTGAAGTTATCTCCCAGAAGAGTCTGTAGTCTTTTTGCTTTGGACTTTATTTATTGTCCCAACACAAAGAATAAATATATAAGTGTAAATCCTATTTTCCATCTAAGGCTGAAGATTCCCTGAGCTCTGATGGGGAGAAGAGAATTCTCCTTCAGCATAAGACTTCACAGAGCTCCTCAGCTCTGGAGAGCAGGAGGGCAGGGCCAGCCTTTGACACTCAGGGACTCTGAGCAGCCTCTCTCGCTCCCCTAACCTGCACCCCCATGGCAGCACCAGGCATTGGAGAGAGAAGTTGCACAAATCACACAAGTGTGTGACCTCATTCAGCATCCCACCCCATTGCCTGTAACAAAGAGGTTCCAATCTTTGTTAAAAAACACAACAAAATCATCACTATCCCAAAGGGAGACTGAACATTTTGCCAAAGGATAAATATTAGCTTGTGCTTTCTTACTTTATTTCATTGCGTCTCTGAGAATTGCCTTACAAACAAGGATGTCCAGTTTTGTTTTGTCTTCTAATCCTGCCACACTTTTCACTCCAGAGGTTTCCTTCAGCTCCAGGTCACATCCTGCAAAACATCAAAACCTCCTCCTTATCAATTTTCAATTTGTTAGCACACTTCTCTGTTTGCACCATGGGACAGAGCCAAGAAAGAAATTACATTTACCTTGTGTAAATCATTCCTTTCCTACAAAACCTTACTTATCTTCTCATTCACTTAACCTAAGCTCCCGTATTTTTACTCTTTGCATGTAGAATTCTCTATGCTTCTGGACACTTTTTATGACTATTGCTTTAATCTTTCTGTTTATGATGTATATTTTCAAGCAGAAAGGTATGAATTCAGCAGTGTATTCAAGGCAAGAGGATATCACTGATAGGTATCATAATATTTGCAGTATTATTTTCCAACCCATTCTTTATTCACCCAACCATTTTGCTGGCTGCTCAGACCACCGCTGTGAACTGAGCAGCCTTTTCTATTGAGCTGTCTCCAGTAATGATGATCATGGGGAAACTCTATCCCCACTGAAAGAAAAGGCAAAACTCCCAGAGACTTAAGTAGGATCTGAATTTCATTGAAGTTCTTTCTATCAAGTAGTTATAGCTAATTTAGAATTCAATCAATTGTTATGAATACTGCAAATAATTCTACACAATTTACATTGCAGAAAATTTGTCCAAACTGAGTATATTTGGATTTCTGCTCCCTAATTGCCTAAATCAGTTAGATCTCCAAAATTCCTCAAAGGCTTCTATGGACTTGACTATGCAAAAATTGTTGTCATCTATATTTTTTGCCTGTTATTTTGCATTCCATACACACCTTCACTTGAGTCTTTACAGTGCAAATAAATCCAATAAATATACTGACTACATCATCGTTAATCCTGAGTCTCTGGGAGCCCTGTTAACTTGTACTGGCACTCAACACTGGCCAGTTCTCCATTCTCTGTTATTTTTCCAAGGGTCCAAATGCATTTCACCAAGCTTTATTTTTCTGTAGCTGCCCTTTCCTCAGCAAATAAAAATATTTCTAGTAGCCTGAGAGGTACCATTTATGATGATTTCCCCATTCTTGCTATGTGTGCCCTCTTATAAGTATTTTAAATTGTTGCTAGTGTTTTAAACCCAGATATCTTTCCCCCCATTTCTGCAGAACGTAAATTCACAAACTGATGAAGATTTTCTGTTCCAGAAATGGAACAGAGAACAAAAGCTAAATTGACAGCTAGAAAACTGGAGGTTGCAGTCCTCACTGCACATCTACAAGTACATAACTACAATTTACAATGCTGCTGTATGGCACAGTCCCATACAGTGTATTTAAGTTAATTTGAAAATACCATGCATTTGCAGAAGTCTCTACCATCTGCTGCTTATCCAACCATCAATTTCAGAATTAAGCAATGTAGGCAAAGGAGCAGAACACAATCTCTGTTCCAAACCCTTAATAACACTGCAATGCTTGGTAGCACTACCCATAGCATTTCTTGATGGACCACGGTGAAGGTTTACAGCCCCATTAGTGTGGGCCTCATTCAGGGCACACAGTTTTCAGGGAATGAATTGGTTTTGGATGATTCTGCACAGTATCACATCAAAGGTACCAGCTTGGTAGCAAATAATCTGGGGTTTTCCCCATGCACTGCAGTACACTAGGCAGGAAATCTGCATGTTGGTGTGTGCCTAAGTAAACAGGGAGCTGTAAAGCCCTTAGGGCAACACGCTGAGTTATTCAGTATGGATCTTCCTCAGTCCTATCATCCTATGGGGGCTCTTCATTTCTTAAGTATTCAATTTAATAAATCCACTAAAATTAACGAATCAGCAATTAATAAGGAATTCATATGGCTCAGGCATGTTTAAAGTTAAATAAGCACTTAAGTGTTTTACTAAACAGGAGGTTAAGACAATACATACTACTTTATTTCCTCTAGGTCATGCTCTAAGTTTCAAATTGCTGAGGTGGCACTGGTACCCAAACTCAAACTCTGAGCAGCCACAAATTCAGGGTGAAACATGTCTTTGGTGTTTAAAATATCCTTTGCTGTGACAGTAACTCAGCAAGACAGCTGGGTCCCTGGCAAAGATAAGGTCCTATCTTGTGAGGCAGCAATAATACAGATATCATGAAACATGACGTAATTATTTTTAAAAAAAAAATAATTAAAAATAATAATAATAAAAATTTTAAAAGCCCTAAGCAATTAAAAAAAAAAAACCCAACCAATTCAGAGGTATAAAATTGTTTCTTCATGAACCCAGTATACTGTGGCTGTGGTATCATAATTTCTCTATAAAAGACAAAATATAAATGTGGTGCTACTTCTTTCAGTTCCTTTTCCAGGGGAGAATGAAGTGTGTATTTGAGGCCAGAGGAAAGTTGTGTCACTTGTAAGAGGGTGGATGCAGAAATAGCTGTTACCTTCTTCTTTGCAGAGTGAGAAGTGTGAAGTTCTCACATACCTCTTCTCTCCCAGTCACACTTCCTTGCTTGAAGACATATTCAGGAATGCACACAATACCTAGATGCATATATGTTCTATAATTTCAATGACAACAGGTTTAATGTTGTTTAAAATTTTTAATTGAATTCAAAATGTTTCTGCATCTGGCATATGCTGGCAGCAAATAAACTGATCCTGACGAATGGCATAAAACTATTAAGTTTTGTTCTCTCTATTCTTACTGTATGGCTTGTGTGGTTAAAAATTAACTCTATGATCTTATTTAAAACAATACATGTGTCATTTCAGACATTCCTAAAAAGGGTGCTTAGTAATAATAAATAGGTGTACTTGTCAAGAGAAATTTGCTAACAAAGTGAATTCAAGCATCTTAAACAGATAAAAGAAAGCAACTATAAATTACAGCAGGATAATATTTTATTTTTTAAAGATTCCCCTCTCTGTTTTTACTCATTGATGAATTTTAGATATGCAGGTAAAGACAGTAAATGTTTCATGATTATTATGAGCATTCCAGAATCCCCAGACAACCTTAAATATTTCAGTGTCTGGGAGAAGTGTCAGATTCTATCATACCATCTCCATTGTAAATACTAATAATATCGATAAGGATAATTTGAATGATTTTAAAGCAAAACTGTCAAAGTTATTCTTAACACAGTCAGACACACATCAGCATTTACTGTGAGGGTGGCAGAGCACTGGAGCATCTGCTCAGAGAGGGTGTGGAGTCTCCCACTCTGGAGACATCCCAAACACACCTGGACATGGTCCTGTGACCCTGCTGCAGGTGACCCTGCCTTGACAGGGGCAAGCACTCAATGATCTTCAGAGATCCCTTCCAGCCACAACCATTCTGTGATTCACATCCCCACGTGCAGCAGAAGAAACAGGACTGTGGAAGTCAAATCTGTAGCACATCTGCATTTTTCATTCATACCTTTACACAAATAAATGTGCAAATAACTTAGGTAAGTGTACGGTCACACACTGTAAGTGATACAAATGCAAGCTTATATAGGTCTCAAGCAAAAAAGTTGCCTGCACAGCCTCAAAAAACTGTTTTTAATATCTGGCCTTTTGAACTCACCTCTCTGCAGCAACATCAATGAGGTTCTCCATGAGTGCACATATTTTCCTGGGGACAATGTATCTTATTAATCCCATGATCGAAAGAGATAATGCATTTGTCAAAAAATATGTATGCTTTATCAGGATGAATTTGCTCTAACCTAGTATCTACTAGTTTTTCCCAAGCCAGATTAAATAACCTGCCCAAACCCACAAAAGTACTGCTTTCTCTTTTATGTTTCGGGGTTTGTTTTTCTGTTGTTGTTTTTTTTTTTTTTTTTTTTTTTTTTTTTTTTTTGCACATTTGTGTTGTTTTCTAGCACTTTAAGAAATTTATGTAGGTTTCATTTTCATCAAGCACTTTTTTCCTGCCCCATGATCTTTTTTTTTCTCTTATTTAGAAAAAAATCTACATTCAAAAAATTCACAACCACTGTATTCCCCAAAAGCCATTTGGGAGACACCAGAAGAAAGAAATTCAAGCCTGGTCCCCCCAAAATAATAAAAAACCAACACCCTACTTACAGCTGGTGATAAGGCCTAGAAATGGAAGGTGGCTGTGAAGCAGTGGCTGCCTCAGAGGAGATTCCCAACATGCTCCAAATCAGTAGGTGCTGCATGACCCAGATCCCCAGCATGGTGTAGAAACATCTGTCCTCCAACACAAAGATTTGCCACAGCAGCCACAAGCAGCAAAGCTCTCAGAGGCAGTATCTGGGCTGACACTGCATCTACAGGAAAATATAAAATCTGCTTAGGCACTGCCAGGAAAGCTGTCACTGAATTGAGCAGTGGGGGTGTTTGGGAGCTACATTAGAAAATTTGTGATGCTTTTGTGAAGGAAGATATCATGTGAAAAGGCTTGACTAGAAATGAATTTCTGTTTGGAAATTACAACCATTTATACATTGCATGTAATCTGAAAATTCTTAACAACATCCCTTTTAACTAGTTCAGTTTTCAGTCTACATTTCCCTAATGATGGGTTGCTCCGCTCTTCCAATACATGTGAATAACTGCCTACCAAGGACTTACCACAAGGTCTGTGCATGGACAACAAAAAGTAAATAAAGCTTTGTGCCCAGAGGACAATAAATTCACTTTTCTAAAATTTTGCACCAGCTTAAAAATCATTGCCTGAATTTCTGACGTGATGCGGCAAGTGGGCAGAAATATTGGCAAAAGGGAGCAGGCAAACACTCAGTGAGACAGCCTGGCAATACCAGAAACACCTTCTGCAGGCCTCAGTGCACACACAGAAGATTTTACAGGACAGTGCCTTTTATGTGAATAATATAGAAATGCCTTCAGAAATTACAGGAAAAGCCTAGAGTTTTCTCTCTTTTCTTTTTAAACAGCATGACTACTTTCATCACCCTTTTGTAAATCCTTAGTAGTGTGTTATCATACTGTTTAGGTGGGAAGACAGTGCTGTGGCAAAACTTGTTACTGATCATGGCTTAAATTGTCTGAGGAATTGTCTCTAAGACTTGTGAAAGAACAATCTTTTGTGCATAATATCCTTTATTTTCCCACTTCATTTATTTTGGTAACCGAAATGTGTGTTTACATCTAACTACATAATGTTTTAGCACCTTTGAACTATTCCCAACAAGCTTTTTGATCCATATATAGACATAGGAATGTTGGGAATGTAATATATATATATATATGTATAATTTTAGACAACAACCATCAGCCTAGTAAGTTAAATGTCTTGTATGCCCTAGAAAGTCAGATTTGAAAGAGAAACCGTATTTAAGAACCTCTGATCTACCCAATGATTCCTTGAAGTATAAACATGTCATTTTACGTATCCAAAATAAAGTACACGCCAGCAAACATGAATTGAAAGCCTGGGGAATGTAATGGTTCACCCCAGAAACTCTTAATTTAAAACACTAAACAAACAAGCAGCCACATAAAGAAAAAACATGCTGCTTACTTAATAAACAGGTATTTTTACTGTGGCTTTTGTTTAGACTTCTTGATCCTAATGAAATTATGTCACTCTTTAAAGATGCAAGAGCAGTTTTTGCTTTAGTTCTGAAGTTATAGTTACAGTTATGTTGGTATTCAGGCCCAGGTCTGAAGAACGAGCTTAAAAATTACCTCCTGCTTCTCTGTGGTTTGAAAACACAACTGTATTATCTCATCTGGATATGGTGATGAGTTTGATCTACACTAACTACTACAATGGCATTGTGCACATCAATAAAGAAATGTCATAATCCTCTAGCAAAAATTAATTTATTAATGAAAGGAATAATTAAACCCACTGAAAAACACATTTGCAGGAAGTTAAGCAAAGGTGTCTTGAATAAGAATGGGGCTTTTTCTTAAATCTATAAGTACAATAGACTTGCTAAAATAAATAACCCCATGAGTTACTTACCTCGTAATGTATTTAGCTATAATATTAAATGGATAAAGTACTTGATCATCTCCCAAGATAATAAAGCTGGTGGTATGGAGAAAAGCCTCCATGGGATTAAGAGAGAGTTAAAACATTTCAAATATGCAATTAAAGGCATTCTAGCATGCCTGTGATCTCTGCTCTGGTTTCCTATTTACAGAGAAGGAAAACTGGCTCAGACCTCCTAGACTAAGACAAGGAAGAATGCAAAATCGAGCAGTCTCTGTGCCAGCTCTTGCTAATCCTTTTCAGTATGGTTTGCTGCTAATTTGTCATGGCACATATTTGCCTTATGTCTAATTAGCATCAAATTGCAAACTGCTATTTGCTAACAATTTGTTGCATCAATCTGCTTGAAAATCTATAGCTTAGAACTGGATTGCAGCTTATTCTGTCTATCAAAATTCTATTTCATACACATAGCAGTAAACTATTTCCCTCTAAAAAAACATTGCAGTGTTCTTCTGTACAAAGGAACATAAATTTTAAAAGAAAGCCTATGCAAAGTGGTACTTTTTGTTCCTTTGTTTCACCCTCCATTTATATTTTGCTATAACTTGCTTATAACTGGAATTAAATAAAGAACAGCTTGCTCTTCGTCTAGAGTTAAACCTAGCTACAACTGCCTCACCCCTATAATAGAAGAAGTACATATAAAATTATCATCTATACTTTGCAGAATGTAGGCAAGATCTTTACAATAAGAATTTGTGCTGGAATTGGCTCTCAAAATACAGGAAAAATTTCAGCCAAGGAATTTGCCAGGTTTAGGAACCGGCTAATCCTTCTGTTCGACATCCACAGGTATTATAACAAACAAATACCTAAAAATCTTTGTCACAAAGGAATACTGTTGCAGAGATGTTCTTCAGTGGAATCATAAGTGATGTGGGAGATGTTTATGCATAAGATTTCCTCCCCCGTTATGCCTCATTACAAACAGATGGAATACTGCTGCCACATGCATTGCAGGGGATGGATGGAAATGTGTCAGTGCAGGGCCTGGGCTGTGGAATTCACTCCAGAGTGGCACAAAATGTTCCAAGCAGTCTCCTGCACTGTGTTCCAGGGATGGCATGGGGTCATCAAACCAGCACAGCCACATGCTGCTTTTCTGGAAGCAGAACTTCCGCCTACATAAGATGAGGTTTCATGATTAGATGTGGTACAGATAGAAATGAAATGGTTTGGTTTTTTTTCTTCCCAGCCAAAAAGCATTTGAAATTTCAAAAGTATTTCACCTGGAGGAAGCTGAATTCATAGGGCTGAGGGTGAGATGGTGGGAATAAACAAGAAAACAAGATGAGAAATCCAAACAGACGACATCCACATAAATACTTTGGGCCCCAAACTGCAGTTGCTTCTGCATTTTCCTTTATCATTTTGATCCAAAATTCCATACTGGGCACTAGACATGTTTTCCTCTTCAAGTTTCAACAAAATCAGTACAATGTTTGCCTGTGAGTTGGTGTTTGCTATAGCAAACAAATGTAGCCAAATTTTCTGCCCACTTCTATGTAAAGTTTGCATACTTTTTCCTTGAGAGAGAATGAGCCAAGCTCAGTATAAAATGTTGTCAAACAAAATGAAAGCTTTCAGAGCTGAGTGAGAAGACAAGTCTGTCTTTGCTGTATCTATACCCAACAAAAACTCTTCCAAGGTTACAGGGAATTGAATGCAACCTTCACAGGCAGATTAGACAGACATTTAAGAAGTGCTCACCATTAAGATGAACCCAGCTCCCCACAGCTTCAGCAAATGTAGAGTTAGAACCAGGTTCAGGATTTTAGAGTGCTTAAGTAAGAACAGTCATAAACACTGACAGACCAGCTTGAGCTGGAGACTGACCAAGGTAACCTCCTGAGGTCCCTTCCCACCTGAATTATCCTAAGAACTGCCATCTTATTTGATCCATTTTTACTAATTCAGGGGTTTTTTTCTGTATTTTTCATTTCTTTCTAATCAGAGCAAAGTCCAACACGGATAGTGGTGGTCACTGCTGCCTGCAAAAGCCCAATGAAGGGCCTGAGGAGAAAACTGCTACAAGTGGTGGAAACAGTTAAGAGAACTCCCTGTTTCTATTATCATGGGACATCCCCCTTGTTTGTATCACAGGCAACAATAACACATTAATTACACCCAAGGGGAAGCTTTGCCTTTCCTTCAAAAGCTGGCAATGTGTAAAGGGGCTCACATTTCCCTGAAACCAGATAAAAAACCCCACAGAAACGTGACAGTGAACAGGCCATTATGAGAAGACATCACTTTAAACAACGGACATCACCCATGTCACAAATATGGGGAGAAATCCCCACAATGGCAAAGGGCTCCTGCTTTTTATTGATTGTACCAAAAGACTGGCCATTTGAGCTGGACATGAATGGCAAAGTGAGAATACTCAGTGAGGGAATACAACTTTTCCTGAATTTGTTTTATGATTATTAACATGTCATACTTATTTGCAAATGTGTTAATTTCTCAAATTTTATAGAACTTCTCTTTAAATGTATCCCTAACGGACAATATTTTAGAGACTGCATTAATTTCTCTCTGTTTCAAAATGATATAAATATAGTAAGGGCCAATTTTGTGCATAGAAGTGGGAATGCAACCTGGGGAGCTAAGCACCTCTTAATCTTTCAATCTGGAGAATAGAATTCAGGCTTTTTCTTCTTGGCTGAAGGGAAACCAGTCTGCATGCCTTGAATTCTCTCCAGATTTTATGGACATGGAATCAGCAGTATGTCCCATCAGCAGCCAAAAGAGCTCCATATCATTTTGCAAGTTGGTACACCTTCAGTGGGAAGTTTAGGAATAGTTTTTCACAGCTTCCTAAACTGAGAGTGATTTGAGGTCAGCAGAGCTCATGTATTCCACAAGCATGCAGAAAAAAGGATTTATTCATTGTCTTCTGTATAACAATGCTGGTTTTCCTGAAGTGTTGTTTTTCCATTTATACATAAGTTTTTCATAGCTTCTGTAAAATAAAAACAAGACTTACCTATGTTAGGAGAGTAGGGGTCAGAAACCTTACAACCCAATAATAACATAAAGAAAAACATAGTGAAATCACTTCCCCCCGCCCCGTCAATTAAAAGGAAATAGAACAAATGTATTGGCAAAAAAAGAAAAAAAAAGAAAAGAAGCATGTAAAAGTGTGCAGCCTTGACATAATTAGATCTACCACATCTAGGTCAGCTGAGGATGCAGGATTCACACACCGATTATTTATTCAAAACTTTAGAACAGTGCATTTCGAGCGACAGCTCCTAGCTGTGACTCCTCCAAGAACTAGTAGAGCCACCGTGCTACACATACACCTTAGAGAGCTCTGGAAAACAGATCCCAACCTCATTTGAAAAACTCCTAAAGCATTGGATATAAAGCAGGGAATGCAATAATCACCACTCATTAGTGGTGGGTCTGCGGTTGAAAACAGTCCTGGGATTTCACTGCTTGTGGCACCAGAGAAGAGGACTATCCATGAACACATGGAAAAAGTTAGGTCGAAACTCACTAGGGAAGGAAGGGGTGGCAAAGGAGTGGCATTGTGTGTGTAGAACAGAGAGCTTCTTTCTGCCAGCAGAAGCCTGAATGACAACCTCCAGGGACTGCACAAATGAAAGGTGGCTTCGCCAGCCCCCCAAAACACCACCCCTGCCATAAACTGCTTCGGGTTTAAAACCCCCAGAATTGAGAATAACATGGAAACAGAGCCCAAAGGTGAGGGACTGGCATATTGTTAAGTGTATTCATATCAGTACTCTTGGAAATGTCTGGCACATACCATATTGCATATTTCATCTTATGCTTTTGTATAATGCTTGTAAAATATGTTTTGCAGCACATGAAAGGGCTAACCAAGTGCAGGGTAAAAGTCACTGCTGCCAGATAACAGACTTCCTCCCTTGGCACAAACAAGCACTAGAGAGTTGTGTTTAGGTTCCCAAATTCAAACTATACTGATGCCTCAATGAGAGACATTTTCTACACTTCCTATTTCCCTTCCTGAAGTAAAGACAATTGCATATTCAGCTGAGTAGCTTAAAAAAAAAGGTATTGGAAATGCTAAGAAAATGTTCTAAGTCAGAACTAGGATTTGGGAGCTATT
>VZRV01007525.1:263701-293701 GCA_013398115.1 Falcunculus frontatus
ACTGTCTCTCCCTACTGTTTTACAAGTACATTAGCTTTATTTAATGAGATCTCTGAGTAATTTAACAGATGTATATAGGACATAAGACTAGAAAAACTCTTGCTACTTGAACACTTTTGCCAAGGTATTCTAGGGCTAGCTAATCTCCACTACCATGTTATATTCCATGAAATACTGTTATTGGAATTTTGGGAAGGTTTTTAAAAATTATTTTAATAGGAATGTTCTATTATAATCTAATAGAATAGTGCCATATTCAACACTTGCTTGTATCAGGCCCATTAAAATAAGGTTAAAAGTGGTTACTTTAGTTCTTCAAAATTATTTATATATTAAAAGGCCTGAGAAAAATTCAAATGCAGAGATTAATATATCTGTTCAATCTTGTACCCTATTGTTTCCTGTAACTTCAACATCATGTCCCAAGGCAAAAAAGACAGATTCTTCAATTTTAAAAACATGTACTCACCTTTAAAGTTCACAATGATTGGATGGCTCAGTGAGAAAGCATTTCAAAGTACTGTATTCTGAGGTTTTGTTTGATATGTGAAGTATAACCAGTCATTAGTTTAACACAATAGCTCTGCTTTCCATTATTTTTATTATTTTTGTTTCTGAGCAACAGACAATGTTTTGGATGGCTGCTGTTATCCAGCAAAGTAGTTTTAAATAATAGTGTTATACAATAAAATATTAAATGAAAGAAGCTGCAATAATAACTTTTTAAATAACTCTAATAAGCTAGCAATTAATAATACAGGAGGTGGCAATAAGGAATTACCTGTTTAAAGTAGCATTCAAACAATTTTTCTGAGTAGAAGAAAGATGGGCATAAACTTTATGCATTTCTCTGTGTATTTTTTTGCAGCAGTGAATCTACAAAAATCCATACAGTGTCTTGTGTTTTCTCATACATTATACTTTTAAAATTGATTAAAAATAGAATATTGCCCCAGATTCAGTAATGACTTCAATGAACTACATTAAAAAAAAATTCAACAACTTCAATTCTACCCACTGGTGAGACCAGTACTAATTGAGTTTAGTGGCATTTTTCTGTAAATAATATATAGTCTCATTAAAGAAGGTTTATTTTACTTTGAAAATATATTTCTTTTAAAAATTCTTTTAAGTTGAAGAGGGAGAAAAAAAGGGGGGAAAAAAGGATGAGAGTAATATTTACCATTCTGGCAAAGCATTCAACGTGCTTCTAGCTTACAGGATATTGTGTTAACCTTGAATTAGAGCATAAAACACAGGTCTAGCACATTTATATATAATTACTCATAGAAGTCTATGGAATTTACAACAAACATGCTGCAATATGTCTAATATTTAGAGAAAATCCCCATACGTATCTGACTGAAGTAAATATTCTGACCCACCTCCTGAATGTACCACACCTTACCCAGAGGCAAGGATTCTGTGTTTAAAAAGCAGGAAACACCAAGTTGTAAGCAGAAAATCTGCTAGTTCTTTAAATGTCAGAAAACACTGAAAAATCTCAGGGTGAAAATTATGGACCATCACCATGTAAAATTATGCTTGAAATCAAGAACAAAACAAAATTACCCTCAGAGTAGAAAAGAATGGGGGAGAGAAGGGAAGAACATGAGCTGATAGAGAGAAAATTCATCGCATGAAATTTCATTTCTTGAGAGCTATACATCAAGGTGTATTTGTTTAATGAGGTTGACACTAGAAAGATGTATAGAACATGTCAGACACCCAGTACCAGTGCGTTCTGGGAAAAAGATAACATCTGAGGATCTGACCACTCACTTCGTCTTCGAGCCAGACTTCTCTATCTACTGGTTCTTCAGGGGATTATAAATGAGAGGGCAGGAGGAACAAGGAGCAAAATAATGAAAAACAACACAAAAAAAGAAAAATTATAACATTGTAGAGCCAAGTAAAGCCAAATTTATTGACCTCACAACTACATAATCAAGAGAAAGTTATCACTGTGGAAACTTTTACTAAAGCAGAATGATCTTAAATAACAAGGGAGTGCTATAAAATTTACAGCACTTTTAAGTTATGCAAATTGAATGCAAGGTATAGACATAAGGGTAATTAATTGTAAATCTAAGAATAATGTTTCTTTGTCAGGGCTGTCTCCATGTTGTGGAATACATTCTAATGTGCCTTAACTCTGAATATTTCTTAAAGGCTGCTCTAATTATGAGATGTTCAGAATTTCAAAATAGTAGTTATTCTTATCGTTTAATATAGCTGCTGTAAAGTTTCATAACAAAATTTACAGATTACATGAAAATATTTTATTTTAATTTTCAAGGATAAAGCACTTGTTTAAAAGTCTAGGCACTGAGTCTTTACCTCGGAAAAAAATAATATGATGTAAACAGCTTTTGCTAAAACAGTGTTTTGTGGTGGTTTTTGTTTGTTTTTTTTTTTAAGGAGGAGAAAGGAAAGTAGCAAAGAATCAACATAACTAAATGTAAACATCTTTATCTCCTGCATTTTTGAAGTTGTAATGCTGATTTTCTAAGGACTTCATAGAATAAAATAGAATATTATCATTCCATTATTTACTGAATTTTTCGTTTAATTGAAGCCATTCATGTGACAATTATTCAGGTCAACCTTTCCGTTGCAACAGGGCTACAAAAATTTGCTTTCTCATTTTAAACTCGGCAAGGTTGGAAAGGAAATTTTCCAAGTTTGAAAAGAAATTTATATAAACTTATAGAACATCTAAAACCATTTACAGCAATAATTCAAGCCCCTGTCAGCTTCAGTAACAGGCCTATATACGTGGTTGTGCTTCCTGTCAGAAAACCTACTATTTGAGCTGCTTTTAGTGTTTAATTCAGACAAATTAAAACGAAGCTTCTTTAGGGGGCAGCATAGTAAACAGTCTTCAACAATAATGCCATAATAGCCAGAATGCCTTGGATTGTCCGGGAAAAGTCACTTATTAATCCTCATTTCTTAGCAGAACTTGCTATAGACCCATGGAAGAGCTAAACAGTATTGGAGGGAAGAGCATGAGCAGCCAAAGCTCTCTATGAGTCAGATTACTCACCACCAAACAGCAAGAGAAGCACGTACACCAGCAACACAGGGTTTGGGGACATTATTCTACTTGGTAACTCTAAAGTTCCAGCAAAACAAACTAATCACAGATATTATCTCACAAAGAAACCACACCATCGAAGCCCGTGATCTACACACACGTGTAGTAGCGCTACAACAAAAATGTCCTTATTTTCACCAATCATCAGTTACACTCCTACTTGTGCAGGAATCATCCATAAGCCTCACATCCAGGATATGCTTTTCATACTGCAAAGGGAAAAGAGCAAAACACTTCAAAACCACCTATTTTAGAAGAGGTGCAAGCAGGGTAGCTGGTCATGGGTGAGTGGTCATCTGGGAGTATTACAGCCCTTTGGGAAAACCATCATGTGACATGGACTGGTTTTGTGGGAGCAGAGGGGGAGGAAAGGGGAGGAGAAGAGCCCCATTTCCTCATGCATTTGGCATTTAATAGCAAAAAAACCTCAAATCAATAGTTCAAAATTTTGGCCAGCAGAATCAGAGTACATTATCTGCACAAGATGAAATGCATTTCAGAAACAGGTCAGACAAAGTTTTTGGGAGATGGGGAACAAAGGGAGAGGTTGATCATCAGTGTGGAATACAAAAGCAAATGCTAACACAACTTTGGAAAATGTGCACATCATCACTTTGTGTCTGCTCTGCCTAAACAATTAAAATATTCTGTTAATATTTTTTACCTAAGCATAACATACTATAACTTTAGCTCCCCTTCAGCGACAGTTTGTGCTTGGAAGTTCTGTTATAGTTTAAACAGAGAACTCAGGAAATTTTGAAATCATTGCCAGATATAGAGGCAGATTTCATAACATGAGTTAAATGCATCATATGCTTACATGAGAGGAATATATAACCTATATAACACTTGCAGAAATTATAAATTCTCCATATGCCAGCAGAGTTAATAGCTTCCCTAATGGAACTTTCAAAAATTATGCTTGCACAGGAGTAAGTTTCCAAAACTTTCTATAAGGAAACAGAAAACCAAGGCACTTATTAATGCTGGGTTGTAACTGGAGCAAACTGAGGTTTTCATCCTTCCTTCTTTTCATGACAGCTTTCCTACACAAGGCTTAAACATTTAGGCACCTGAAGAAAGCGTCAGTGGGAATTCTTACTGACAGCTGCTTCTCTAACTTCTTCAGAAGGCAGAAAACTTAGTCTGAAATAATGAAGGTAATGAGAGAATGGTTTGGGTAGAAGATGTGCCAAGGTTATGCAAGAATTTCTAAAGGCCACTTAAGGACGAATCCTAGGAGACGAACTTCACCGTTTTGATGGAGATAAATGATATGAAGACAGATTTTTCCTTTTCCATACAGTGCAATGGAAATGGTATTACAGCACTGATAAGAGACTCTGATGTGGAAGCACAAGGTTCTTGTTTTCTCTGGCTGCTTTTCTATGATGTGAAAAACAAAGGTTACTGTCCTTTTGGAAGCGTTTTTGTACATTATCGTTTGAATCGGATTTCAAGTGGAGATGACAATTTCTTTCAATCAATTAGTGAAAGACTGTATATCTTAGGTGTGTTGCAGAGGTTAACCACAGCTGTGTTTGACCCACATTATTTTTTCTTATTAGTCTATGATATCTACCAGCAATTTTACTCACAGTTTTTGCAGGTTCAGTGAACTTTTCAAATTGTTATAATTTTGCCAAAATCTCTGACAATCAAACTTGTGACTGACTGCTCAGAAAAGGCAAAATGGCAGAAGAGCCAAACTCAGCTTATACAGTAACCCTGACTGAAGGGTTAGAGCCAGCAACTTATTCTGAGCCAATTATTTCTGAAGTCATTAATCACCAAAAAATTGCATTTATTTTCTGTTTCTTGTCACTCCAAACTTTCTTCTCCAATTCAATTACTGCCAAATTAAACTGTTGTGAAAACAAACTGTGGCAAGCACTGAACTGTAGCATAACTTCTACTCTTGAATCTCTTCTACTCTTGAGTCAGACAACAGCTTTCTTCTAGCTTAGCAATTGAACAGGGTGAGCATCCTCCTCACCTGGAAATAACACTGGGAGGGTCTGTGAAGTAGACATCAATTACACCTTGCACTGGATTTTTTTTTTCTTTTCCATTGAAATGATTCCTGTTTTCATTGAATCAATCAATGGTGAGGTGAACTTTCAGCTTTTGGAAGTACAGACAGCAGACTAACAAAAGAGCAGTTCAGGAGGACCTATTCACAACGTCCTCTCCCACATGATGAAGCACCATGAGCTAAACGAGTCCCACCCATTTCAGGGGGATTCCCTGACCAGTGAACACACACAAGGTACAGGGTGGGACAGCAAAACAGGCAAATGCAGCATCTGGCCTCACATCTTCCTTGTTAAACAGACTTAGTTCTAATTACTGTAAGATGGATGGCCTTACAAAATACTTTTTATTCTTAAGGTCATTAAGAAAAGTGGAATTCTTCACCTTGTCCTTATACTCAGTGGAAACTGCTCAGTTCGCCTCTTTCGCTTGGTGTGTTTAATTATTTGCACAGCTTGAGTTAATACTAGGTCTATGTCTGAATGTCTCTGCTTGTCCTGCTTGCTGCCAATCACTTTACAATACCCAGAATTTGAGGTTTTCTTGCTGCAGGAGTCATCAGGGAGCAAAAGCAGAAGAAAAGGCCTAAGTGAGAAGACTGATATTTCCAAAGAACCCTTGCTTCTGTCTCTCTATTTTCTAGCATAAGAAGTCATTCCTAGACCATTAGAAGATAGGGAGAATAAAACATCAGGCAAAACAATACACTGACACTCTGTAATACAATGGCTTGATGGGTCTTTGGTGATTCAACCCAAGTTTAGAGAAGCCCCATTTACACTGCCTGTCTCCCAAACGCCTATAACTTAACACACAGAATAGCTCTGAAATTGGAGCAACATGGACTGCCAAAAGGTCACTGAGAAGAGACAATCCAGATGCGCAAAAAAGAAATAAGAACTGGCACACGCTTACCAATTCAAGACTTACCAATTTAAAGAAACAAGTTCACTGCCACAATGAGATAATAAGTATATGTCACACAAAGGATATACATTATTGTGCAATATTTTCAAATGCAAAGCTTGGGATTCCAAATGCGATCCCATATAAACCAGAGTTTTGGTAAACAAGCCTGCAGCTCTCTTACTTTTGTTTTTTAATGAGAGTTTCATGTAACATTTGAGATGCCAAGCAAGAGAGGGTGAAATGCTGCTATCTATAAACCAGCACAAGGTTCCTGTGCAGGAGGATCAAACCACACATGGACAAAAAATAGAAAAAAATAGAACAAAGCAGATGGAAAATAATAAAACGAAAGCTACAGATTAAATTCTTTCCTTCCTTATACCCTTTGGAGGCAGCACAAAGTCAGTGCACTTGCACAGGATGTAAGTCAGGGCACAAATTGGCCCTTCAGCTCTGAGATTCCTCCAAGCTTTCCCAACAGCTTGCTGAGCGTAATTTGGGCTGGGTTATTTAAAGCTGCACAGGATAATACAGTACAAAGACTGGTGTGAACAATAACTCTTACACAATTTATCACGCAGAGAAGAGCTACTAATCTTTTTAGAAAACAAGGTATTCAAAATTATTTAATGCTAATATTTATGCATCAGAAAGCATTCTAAGCACAAAACAGCCCTCCTCCCCCTCCCCATCCACACGCACAACATGCATTTGTGAACATCTTCAGCTACAATACACCATATTTTCAGAGAGTTTTGAAATTATCGTACTGTATGTTGGCATTTATGAAATTCTATTATTAATGCCACTCTCATAACAAAGATAAGCTGTGTTTACAATACTAATACCTTCCACAAATAATTAGGTATGTATAGCTACACATATAGTCTTATATACCAGTGATGGCTCAAAACTGTAAATTTAAAGTATATTATTGCAATAAACAGTAATAATAGCAAAAATTATAAAAATCAGTTTGGCATGCTTCTGCCTAGCAGAATTCTGTACCACACTGTCAGTTAAAAACAAAAAACCAAGACGAGAAGTAACAATCATTATTTTCTTAGCTCTTCTTTTTTTTTTATTACATGCTACTGTTTCTTTAAAATTAAAAAAAAAGATGGAATTATATCAAAATTAATTATTAAATTAATGTAAAGTAGCAACTCTTCCTAACCAAGCAGATGGGTATCAATCCATCACTGCACTTACATGATTACGGCTAAATTCTATTGAAATTATAAGTTTATAAAAGTACGGCTGTCTTTGAATAATTTTCAAAGAACAAGGTTTTCTTTACATGTCAACTCAAGTCTAAAAGTGAAAATTATATATTTTCATATGTCAGAGTTTTAATCATTAAACATAATTTTTAAAAAATCTTGGCATAATTCTATTGCTTCCTAGGAGAGCTGGGTGCTTCCTTTGCCTCAGTTAGCATAGGTACAATAACTCATTAAAATCCCTTTCCTTTTTCTCCTGCATGCAATACAGGTTCCACATCCAACTCAACACTGTATTTACTAGGCCAATGAACTCCCTATAGGAACTTTTTTTGCAGCACTTCTGCTGCAGGACACTAAGCCTGTGTTTGTTTTGGCAATACTACAGCACAAGAGAGAATTAAGCACCTTCTGTGTGATCTCCAGCTACAACATCCCGGAAGGATAAGAAAGTTACATATAATCAAGCAAAGTGATTTTTGTAAACGTTTCCAACTTTCATTTAAATCAAAACATTAAACCCCCACAATCTCCCAGGTCACACATAGTAGGGGGAAAGTGGGCACTTGACTATCATTTACCTGGATCAAGGGGTGTAGGAAATTGTCCAATTATTTGTTAGATTTAGCAAGAGGGAAAAGGACTCGACATCCCTATCACTGAGAACATTCAAACACATACAACTGTATTCAAAATTGATATAAATTAGTTGCAGTACCTCAGCCATCAGAGCACTCTCCACTAAGTCAGCCTCTCTAGATTGCTTAATACTAAGATCCATTAGACTGCAGTTCCATGTACAGCTTTCCAGGGTGCTGCTGCCCACACATTCCCTTTTTAACAAGTTTATGTTGAAGATAGTTTTCCTGAAGCAAGAGACTTGGTTTGGTAAAAAGAAATAGCACTATTATCAAACAAGAGGCAAAAGCAAAAGAACAGTTATCTGAAATTCCTCAAACTCTCTTTTCACAGTCCCTTTTAAGTTGTCTCAGACTTCATTCCTTATCTCTGTATGCTGAACCTCAGTCTGAGTTTCTCCTTGTTGGTCTTAGTTTCTCTGAGGAACCTCTGATGGTTCTTTAATGAAGCCATAAGATGAATATCCTCTGAGAAGCTGTGTATTCACTGTTTTCTTGTAAAATATTATTCTTCCCCCCTTTCCCTTCATCTCTGAATTCCAAACCAACACTAAACAGAGCAACAGCAGTAACAGCAACCCGGCTCATCCCACTCCTGTGACTACGGAAATTCCTTTTATTGGCTTCTTCTCTAATTGTACATGTCTTCTATTAGTTTAATCAAGGCTTTTGGTGGTCCTAAGTTTCCAAAATATGTGATTCCTGTGAGATAACTTGCTAAACCTATTTTCAAGGCAGTTATTAGTAGATTCAGCTATATTGTAGCTACACCAATTTCCATCTTATTAAAAATACCCCATAAAAGTATCTGTTGTGCCTTCCTCATACATTGTGCAAGTATTTCTTTCTTATTATCTTCTGAAAGAAATCTATAATCTTTCTACTTTCTGCTACTCATTCAGTCCTGGATGGTTTTTGTATGTCTTGTTCTGAACAAGTTGTGTTTTCCTCAATATTCACTGTCTACTAGACAGAGCCTGTGCTTTCACCTTTGCCATTTTTTACTGAGGTTTTTACCATGTCTCAGAATTCCAGCGTGTGTTCCCTCCTTCAGTTTTAGTATGAATTTTCTAAAAATCTGTCTCGTGTTTTGTACCCCACAACGCAGAGCACTTCACTGTGTTCTCTCCATCTTTTACTCTCTGCTGGCTGTCCTGAGCCATTTGCTGGGGCTTGTCTGTCAGCACTGGCACACCCAGCTCAGTGTCTCCCTCAGCCCTTTTGTTTGGGACACAATCCTGGTGTCACAGTTCTCTCTACACATCTCTGCTGCTTTTACACTGACTGCTTCTCCAGTTGATTTTTTTTTTGTCTCTGTTTACTTTCTTTTTGTGTCTTTGGTTATCCTGTTGTATTGAGCTCATTGGCTGATGCCTCCCTTCCCGTTCTCTTTCAGTCTCTTATTCACCAGTCACATTTCAGCTGTTATTCAGCTCAGTGTAAGATGACTACCAAGACTCCCAAAAGTGGGCTCAGGTGCAGTCGATTGCCCAGAAGCTGCTGCCTTCAGGCTTCCACACAGAGCTGGTTAATTTGAAAAATCTCCAGCACCTGGAGATTTGGGAAACAACAAGGACCTCAGGGTCCACCAGATCAAATCTCTTCATTCTTTCCTAATCTGGCCTTCAAAATAAAATCTAAAAACTATGAATTAACCATAAATTAGACACAGATTATTTTCCACTTGGGATAATTTCTTGTGTGTGTTCTGAAAATCTGGGCTGTCTTTTAAATCTACATCATCCTTGCTGGTTGTAAAAGGGAGCCAGTGATCTGCACGACAACACACTTGATCTTCTTCCAGTATCAAAGTCATCCTGAGCTTTCTCAGCAGCAATATCAAATTCCCTTTTTGTGTGTGTGTGCATGTGATGGCTTTTGTTTGAATAGCTTCTGCGTTATTAGAAGACAGTTGCTAAAGAATATGTTTAGCAAATTTCTCTCTCATTTTCTTCATCAAATTAGTCAGTTGTTCCAGTTGAGGAATTCCAACTCAGTCGTGCTTTTCACATTTTAAAAATCTCTCTTCATCCATAAAACATTTCTTGTTTAAAGATACTGACATTTTCTTACCTAGCATCTCAAAAGAGTTTTAAAAATCCAGGCTGAGAGCAGCATATTGGAGTCTAGGCACTAGATTACAAATTGCTATTTGATCAAAATATAAGCCAGCTAATTTAAGTGCTTCTTATTTAAACATAAAAGCTTTCATGTATTTAGAATAAAAAATGCCTTCTAAGTGAATGAACAAACCAGAAAAGTGTAGCTAACACTGTCAGTGAAGTTACTGCAACAGGTAGAAGTGGGGCTGATTCCTGGAGGCCAAAAAAAAAAAGACTATAGCATGGAAATGCAATCTAAAAAGGTGCTACTTTATGTACTACACATATCTGCACTGCAAGAGAGATGAATGCAAAGGCTGTCAAAAAAGCCTAAAACTTACAAACACCTCAAGATCATAAAGCTTTCAGCTTTAAGATCTTAATAGAAAAAGCCAATAGCTTAACTTTCTACTCAGACCAAAGTTTCAAATAGAATCAAAAGACGTTGAACTTCATTACATTTAGTTAAAAGTGACAAAAGTGGCTGTAAAGGCTCAGAACCCTGATTACAGAAGTCCCTTTCGTCTCTGCTAAGAGACAAGACAGATGTTCCTGCCAAAAGCTCAGTGTCAGCCCAACAGGAGAGCATTCCAAGGGTCTCCTCCTCTCACTCCCCCGCCTGCAATGGCCAGGAAGCTGTGGCAGGATGACCAAGAAAAAGTGTGGATTAGGATCAGTCTTTACAGCAACACCAGGTAACAACAAAAAATGTTTCCATTTTTCTGTGCAGGATCTATTTAACTGGCTCCTTTCAGACCAACTTCAACAAAATAAGGAGCCTTTGTTTGAACACCCAAAGTATCAAGGTCAGGACAACAGCAAAGTACAACATCAAGCAATACATTTGAGGGGATGGCTCTGGAGCAGCTGGTTAGCTTCCATGATGAATGGGAATTACAGCAGTTTTCAAGAGACCAGAAGGCTGGCAGGGTCCTAATCAGCTATAACATCAGTAGTAAAGATCTAAGGAGACTAGAGCATTTCCAAAACTAGAAACTTCTCTGGGCTTTAGTTTCAATAATTATAGCTGTGACAGCTGGACGGTGTGGGTACATGACTGGAATGGGTTGGAGTTTTTGACATATGGTGCTATTGGAATCCTGTCTGTCAGGAAAGGAGCATAAAATTACCCCCCAACAACTGGGGGCTGCGGCACATGTCATCCTGTCTCAAAGTAAAGGAGCAAAGATGGCATTTTTGCCGGTTAACATTCAGCAAATGACAAAATGTCATTCAAGTAATGTTGCAGTAGAACATCGGCGCAAAGCACTGCAGGGTCACAGGGGCAATTTAAGTTAACTGGAGGAAGCACATTGGCACGCCTGGTTTTCCTTCTGCTAACTAAATTTCTAGCTGCTCTTATCCTCCTGGAATAACCATTTGGTGCTGACGCTGCGGGAAGTGGCCTCACATGGCTTGAAAGAGACTCCAGGTGTGCTGAACAATAACTTCAGATAGTTACTTCTTTCTAAGTGTGCCTCTGATAAGGTCTTTTTCCATCCTGCATGTTTGAGCCCATTAAAAACTCCTGCACACCCAGAGAGAGGGTAAGCTCTATCCTCCCTGTAAATTGATAGTTCCATCAAAAAGCACCGTGTAGTGGCCAGTAATTAATTTTTCTTTACATTCTACTTATTAAAAATGAATGTAAAAACTCTGAAGCAAAAGATGTTCAGTATAATGAAGTGACACAGGCCTGTTTGTCAGCCAGACCATCACTCTGCACAAGGCCTATTTCTGCTAGGAAAAATAGTTGAACTACAGGTTGTCAAGACAGAATTTTATCTGACTTTTCCTCAAGCTCTGAATTGTGCATGCTGAAATTAAACCCTTTCATTACCACTCCCCATTCCCTGTCATTCCTCCTTCTGTCGCCAAATTTTCCATTAAGGGCAGTTTTGTTTTCTAGCATACACACAGAAATATATTTGCTTACCTTACAATTGCTAGGCCGGAACTAGAAACTATTTCCCCCCGCCCCCTTCTTGGGGATTTTTTTTGTGGCACAAAACCTCCTTAAAGCTGGAAGCAGCCTGCTCCAAAATGCAGAAATTTGAGCACGTGTGTCTGAAGGCCACCATGCAAGAACAAGGAACTTCTGCTGATATGGAAAGGACACACACAGAAGGGAACGAGTTACCAAGCAGACATATTGCTCAAAACGCAGGGATGGATTACAGAAATCAAACTAAAACTACTGAGGGCTATTAGAAAGGACAGGAAGGGTTTCCTTAAGTACAAGATCAACAAAAGGAGGGTTGAAGAAAGCGTGGGCCCACAGATGAACTAGCACAAGAGATTCAGTGACAAAGAGGGAGCAAAGGTACTGAGTGCTTTTCATTCCACTTCTACATGAAAAGTCTGGACACAGCTTTCCACATGCCTGGAACACAGGCAAACTTCATTAAATTGTTTGCTAACTTAACAAGAGGGTGGTCAAATACTGACCCAAGGACCCAGCAGGGCTCCATCCTTGATACTGCAAAACTGAGCCGGACGTGGTCCTGGGCAGCCCCACACAGCTGGGCCTCCTTCGGGCTGACCTTCTCACCAACATTCAGATATGATTCTGTGCTGAAAAATAGCAGATTTTAGAAAACACCATGATAACACTTTTATTTGGTGCTAAAGGACCTGCTCTAAACTAGTAAAATTTCAGAATTAAAGCTGAAATGCAGGGGTTTTTGGATGCATGTATATCTTGAAGGGCCTACACAGCATGAGAAATTTTAGGTAATATAAAATACTGACTCTAGTAACTCATGCTAATTTTCTACCTTACATGCCATAATATGAAATTTTGTCATTTGATGACTCAGAGGAAATATATGCCATTTAAAGGATAAACAGAAACACAAATATATTTTAATCCCAAAGTATCTTCTTAGATATTTTTTCACAAAAATGTGGGCAAACTTTTTAAGCAGCATTTCTACAGGCAAGCTCTATCTTAAGCTCTAATATTTTGCTAGCTTGAAGTATTGTGGACCTCTTTTCTCAATATCCCCTGATATTCTGAGATGTCCTCTCCTGGTTTTTGTTCACGTCTCAGAGAGCTCTCCTCATGTTCATCATGTTCAAGAGGGAAAGAGAGGATGAACCTCGTTATATGGTAACATGAAGGTCATTTCACACACAAAAAAAAAGCAAAGAGGAACAGGAAAGAGAATGAGGCCCAAAACTGTAAAACTAATAAGCAGGATAAGACAGAAAACAAGGGTCTACTTTTTGCACATTCTCTTGAGTGCTGAAAAACAATGAACTTTGGTTTCCAGTACATTTAGAGCTCTGTCTCAACCAGGGTTCTCAAATGTGTTAAAAAATACCATATGGGGCTTAGTGTTTTTGATTAGAAGTGCATTAATGTGGGACAACTGGCTTTTCCAGAAGAAAGAAATTTCTAACAGGAGAGGGCTGCTATTATTTATATGAGCTGAGATCATCCCATTTTACTGATTCATTTAGACTGATGCCAACTAGAGACGAAAACAAGCATTTCTTCTTAAAGAAATTATGAAATTACTGTAGACTTTGATCTAACATCACCCAAGTTTTCATTTACAGGGACTCACAGCACAAACATTAGTCACTGGAAATAGATACTACATCACATATCTTACAATACAGAAAAGGAGAGAGAAGCCTATTTGATCAAAATATTTGGGACCATAACCTGAAGTCAGGTTTGACAGAACTTCTGTTTTTTCTACTGCAGATACCTACATTAGTTATTTTCCAACAGAAAGTGGATCACTCAGAAAGTAGCAAGACTCTAAACCACTCATATCCCTTTGGCTTCTTTCCCACCATTGTAAAACACGTCTGTCCAAGGAGCTGTTTTTTAAAAGTGCGCACACAAAACTACATGCCCAAATAGAGTGTACATTTATTTGTTTCTATTTGCAAATATTTGAACTGTGCTTTTTACTATCACATTTAGTGATATAGTGTTTGCAGCTTAAAAATCTCCCCTTAGGCCTGTAAGACTATCCTGGTTAGGAAAAAAAAAAATATCAAAGAACAACTGCCCTCAAGCTACATCATGCAATGATTAAATATGAAATACATATAACACCAATAAAAGAAAAGCAAAAAAAGTGGATTAACAAGATACTCAACTCCATCCAGTTTAACAGAAAGACCATGAACCAGGACAGTGGCTGAAAGTCGCTGTTACAAGCCACCAAAGGGTTATAACAATAGCCAAGACAAAAGGGTTATATTCTCAGAGCAGCTTGCTCTAAAAGAGAGCATGTTACCATAGTTTGATGAAGAAATGTGAAACATAAAGTGTCAAACAGAAGAAAATGCAATCAGTTCACTGATCCTACACTGAAGAATTAAAGAAGGCAATAGCCTTGAGGAATGAAGGCACCTCTGATCTTTCACACAGCATGGGCTGCCTGTGTTCCCCTTGTCAAACAGTAAATAATCAAAATCAATGGGAGGTATAAGAAGTCTAAAAAACTCAAAGGAAAAATAATTTCCCAGATATACCAACAAGGAAAGTCATTCCTGTGTTATATAATTCTAATTATTAGCAAAATAAAAAAGGCAGAGACCCGGACTAAATTTTTTATTCTGTATTTCACTGATATCTGTGAGGGTTTGTGGTATTCTGGAGTTATATTTTCAGCTCAGTTTATTCTTCTGACTGATCATTTGGGCAGAACTCATCTGCGGCCCCATGGGGAAACAAGTCCAACAACCCCCAGGAGAGCTCGGCTCGGGCAAAGGTACTGGGGGCACCAGCATCAATCCTAATACTTTGTGACCAAACACAGCCAGGTTAACTTGAAGGCCAAAACTCTGTCACACATCAAAAGGATGGATAAATTTCTGGTTTATAAACCCAATGCAACAGGAGAATTTACTACTGTGAATAGGGAAGCACCTTTCAGTCCTCTGGATTCCTTCCCTTATCCCACCTTCTACCATCTAAACCTACAAGTTTAGGAAAACGAGGCAGAAGTCGTGACTACCACAGCGATGCCAGAGATCACAAATATGCCAAAGTGCCAGACTTCTGAGTAAGACAGACGCACAGGGCATAGCAGAGAGCACCGAGAACACAGGTAGACATCTCAGTCCAAGTTAAAGGGACTATTTTCCACCTTGACTCCCTCCATCTGGATTGGGGGTATGAAAAACTTAAGCAAATGAATTTTTTGAAAGAAATATGTTCTTAATATTCATGTGAGGAGCTGCTAATTATGAGCCTTATTCTGCAGTGGTACAGTGCCTCTGTGTGCCATTTTGGTGGGCTCGCTTAGACCACCATACACTGACATGAAATTCAGGAGTAACTCTGGGATTTCTGTTCCCTGAAGTCAGCAAAAGCTTAGAGTATTGCTGAGATGATAACAGCTGTCAGTCTCTCAAGGGAAAGGCTATGATCATGATGCTCTTGAAATGAATGATGAATAACATTAGAAACATCCTCACTGATACAGACTGACAGTTGCCTTTATTTTCTAAAGCTAGAACTGCGTCAGATATACAAGACACGGCCCTGGAAAACACTATGGTCTGAGGCTGCATAGTGAGCCCCTCACCATGTCAGGCAGCTTTGCACAGAGCCTAAGAGTAATGGAATGAAGGGAGAAAGCGGCTAATCCAAGAGGTTAAAAAGGGTCTCTTTCCAGGACAGTTGTGTGGATCCTCGACAGTTCACTGACCCCTCCTCTCCAAGTCTTACTGGAAGATGAGCCACTTGACTGGGCACACCTTTGTTGTCAGTACACCATTCACTAATGATCCTGGGATTGCTGCACTTGTCTCTGACTGCAGCTAGGCATCCTGGTAAGTGAATATCTTAGAAGGCAGTGCTCCTTAGTAAATATGTTAAGATAACTGGGCCTAATACAGAACACCTAAATTAGGAAGCCACTTCTACATTGTCTACCCAGACCACACGACTCCTGAAACAGCATCTAGGAGGAGTCTGAACTGTACTCCTAGATATTCTCAGAGTGGGAGACCCCGGATAGCAAATACAGCATTGGTGCTGGGGTCACGCTGCCAGTTGGGAGAATACAGCTGTGTCATCGTGTTTAATACCGTCCACATTTCCGACACATCAGCTGAGCCCCTGGGTGATTTCAAAGAGGCTAATTATAACTACCTCTTCCTCTTACTAATGGTGCCACAAAAGAGTAATGACCACACTTGTTCAGCAGATCTGGCCTCTGGGGAACAGGACACTCAGTGACTCCGCAGCTTCCTGCAGCCCCCTGCGCGCCTCAGAACCTCCAACAGGCAAGGACTGAGATCCCTGCCTGGTGCACTACGAGCCACTTTATGAGTGGCTCATAAGCCACTCAGAAGCCTCCAGTGCTTCCAGGGACAGGCAGACACAATCTGCCTTCCCAGAACGTCAGACCCCAGTCTAGATTACATCCAACTGCCCCCTGCAATTTACAGCATTTCTTTCAAAAAGCTATTTTCATTGGGCTCAGGAATAAAAACAAACAAGCAAACAAACCAACCCCTGGTGTTTCAAAGCACTAAAAAAAGCCCGTAGACAATCTTTTCAAAAGACCAGCATCAATATGTAGTTTGTAATTGTCTTGTCACATACTGTATACTGACTTTCATGACTTTTCCCACAGTATTTCAAAGGTTGTTATAAATGCCAACACAGAAGGGAAGTGGGTGTTTCACCTCTGACTAATGGCAGCATTTACTAGCCTGAAGATCTTTTCTTATATCCATCTAATAAACTGGTTTGTCAGTAGATAATACAAAATTCCATCTGACACACTTGAAAACTAAGTGCCAGACTCAGAGTATATTTCCATTTCAGTACACAAGACTTTATCCATGGAGCTCCTGTTAGCTTCAGTAACAGCATCCATGCTGTTCCATTCCTATATCAAAGAGGGAGCAAGCCCCCAGGTAAACACAGCCAAGACTTGAACAAGCCCCTGGGTAGAATAACTTTTAGGACAATCAGGATTTTTCTGCCTGATTTTTCTTGCAAATACAATAGGTCTGGTTACTACCGAAGGTCTGTTGGACATATCAGAGGTGGGTGGAATTTGAGTTTGCTCATCCTTTCAAAATGCCTCTGAGGTTTGTAAATATTCACTGTGGTGCTAAGGTTTTGAGAAAGTAGTTATACAGCAAATTTGAATGATTAATGATCCAAGACATTTTAACACGTTATTTCTCTATTTTCAACATAAATAGTGTGTAAAGGGTGTTTAAAACCTTAAGGAATCGAACTATATGAGTGAATAATGTTAATCATTTTAATTGCCCAGTAGTCTGAAATTAGATTTAACAGTCTGATAATGTATAACTTTAAAGGAATACAACCCTGCTCTATAAAAAATCCCTTCCAAGCCAATTCTAATAATTTCTATTTATCTTTTATGACATTAACTGTTCTACCAGTCTGCCGACAGACAGCCTTACACTCACATTTAGTTTAAATGCAGTGCAGTATAGTTTTTCATTATCATTAACGTGCTCCTGGTGGGCAGAGTGCAATGCAGTGGCACTGGTCACACTTCATTGCTTTATCTCATATGACAAAGAGAGATGATGTGCTTCAGCCCAGGCCAGAAGATGAAAGCGAAAGGTGGCCATGGCAAACTCCCCCTGCTGCTGTGGAACCGCGGCCGGGCTGCGTCGTGTGACTCGCTAACAGCACGAAGGGGCAGACAAATAGATTTTCCTCTATATTTATAACCAGCATCATTCTTCCTTTCAGGCCTTTCAGTGCAGGTAGCTGTTTTATATGAAATGAACAATCTTTATAGACGTACCAGAGCCATAACAAGGCTGATTTTCAGCGAGGCTGAGGTATATAACTCTTACAGAATTGTCAGGCTTCTTGCTCAACAAATCAAGCCTAACTTATGATGTTTGCAGTGTAATTTTTATTCCTGTTTGACTAGCCAACTACCCAGTGGTAATAGGATGTTAGAAAAGGGCAGTAGCAATGTTTGTACATGCCATGATTGATAGGCAAACTCTGCATTTTTCATTTATATCTCCTGATTCCAAATCAGTTAAGTTTAGGAAAAATGAAACAAAATGGTAAGAAAAATGCTTGCAGATTGCAGCCCAGCACTCTCGTAGATCTGAGTTCAGCCCACATCTGCTAGGATTGTCTGGAAACATTAAGATATCTAAATGAAAATCAATACTATATGTGCCAGCATTTACTACCAAGACCAAGTATCAAGAGACCTCAGCTAATCAGGCTTTCAAGCTTGTACTTGAGCCATAGTCTGAACCCCAGGGGTGTCCTAATTGGCCCAGACTAATCATAGAAGAGGTAAATTTATAACCAGCAAAGACATCTTGTTTTTCTTACCAGTCATCACTTTGAAAGGGAAAGCCTCACCTGTGTGGTAGCGACGTGCGGTGAGAGCCACCGGTCATGCAAGAACTGCTGCTCACCTGTCAGAGGTAAAGCAAAGACTAATTTACTGTCCTCCATAAAACCAGTCAGGCACATTTAAGCTTTTGGTGGGTATATAGTGCTATCAAACCTTTCACATGAACTGCATATTTTCTCAACTTAAAAGCTCTGCACTTAACGCTCCTGCACTGGGATATAGGAGGTTTATATTTTAGAGGTAAAAGACCCTCCATGCGCTGTGATCTCCTAACTTAATTTCTTGAGCCACCTAAATAAATATATTTCCAAATCAAACACTGTTGATGGAACTTTGTTTTCTTTTTCTTCTCCAGTGAATGCAGATATGCACAGAAACCCGCACACAGCAGCTCAGTTCATAAGGAACAAAGACAAACACGTGAATTATTTTTCTATGCTAAAAAAAAAATCCTTATTGTAAAATAAAAGTGTGCACAATATCTTTTGGAAGACTGTTAAATTGTACTGTTAAAAATTATACTGCATCAGGAGATTGGGTTCCTAATATTTGTATTCAGGATGCCAAATGAGAGCAGATTTTATCCTATTTTCAACAAATTAAACACAAATATGTAAAATGTTTATAAAACTCAGTCCTCTATTTTGGGCTTATTTTGAGCAACTTAATAATTCTGCATAGATTTCTTTAAACAGAACAAAATAAAATGATGAATTAAGCCTGGAAATGCAAAATCTAATGTTTTTCAGCTTTCTTCAAAAGCATATGTAAACATCCCTGGAGATTCACATCTACCGGAAGTTTAATAACATTATTTAGATTCTTTGTGTCCCACATATTAGATGTATTTTTAATGTGTACCTCTTAAAACAAAAAGTTGTCAGACACCGTATTCCTCCTCACCACAGCTAATGGTTTCCTAGACAGGGCTATCATGGAGACATCCTGGCACATTGCAATCAATGAAAGCTCGTTTCTCTCATGGCATGATGTTTCCCTTGGATTCTCATCTCCCACTAGTGCCTGCTGTGAAATTTTGTCAGTTCTTTTACCTCTAAGGAGCTCTCTTGCCCCCCATGTTGTAAGCTACTGTGTTATCTTCCTGAATCAGTCTTCCTGTCTTTGCTGCTTCAGCTCCCACTTCTTGTGGGACAAGAAGGCTATCTTCATCTTCCCCTTCAGTCCTGTGCCTGATAACTCACTGCTCTCACTCTGTGCAGCACAGAACGAGGCAATGAACAAAACAAAGCAGATAGGGAATCTCAGCCAAACCCACACACATCCACTGAGGGGCAGAAAGGCAAGCACGAGTCTCTCCTAAACAATTCTATTATCTCACTCTGTATTTCTGGCTTTGTTGCTATATAGGCCAGTCTGCAGGAAGGTACCAAAAGCATTCCTAACACAAATTAGGTTCAAAGATACCTTCTGCCTTTGCTGCACTGCTTTCCCCCTCAAAACTGATTTAAATATTAGACAAAACACTTAGTACTTCTTTGTATCTTCAGAACACTTTTGGTACAAACTGTTGGTTTCGCTTTACCCAAAACAAGACTTCAGTATCCTCATGTTTCAAACACTTAAGAAAAAGGCAACAACTCTTACACCAACAGGATTTTCCTCTTATAAAAAACCACAGTGCTTACAACTCCACTTTCTGGCTCTGACTGACATTGTTTAATAAATTCTTTTGAAGTGGTTTAGGAGACTATCATTTCCAATTCTCCTCTCTGCTTCTCCACCACTGGCTGTCATACACGTGACAAAACAAAAATTCGTTCTGCAGCTGCTCCACTTCATTACCATTGGAGGGTTTTTATTTTTAGATTAATGTGTTTGATCGTGAACTAAGAATAATTCAAGTGCAGTAACATTTAAGAGAACCATCAACTCTGGCAATGGCCAATGCTCCCCGTGGGAGCTGCTGAAGGGAGAGGCTGCAGGAAGAGCCAGGACATTTATCTACAGAAGGTGAGCCTGGGGAAGAGCCCTGCAGCAGGTGGCTGAGCTGCAGGAGGTGGTGAGAAGGCTGCACAACATCAGAGAGGCTGAGGAGGAATTTGACAGCTCATTCCAAGCACAGCCTGCAGTGGATGCCCAGCCCATGGCCAAAACTTCGTCCACCAGCACACGCAGAAGGCAGGGGGGCCAATAATGCAGGAGAATGGAAGCTTCCAACAGCAAAGACCTGCAGGTGGAAGAGACTTCCCCAAAGCCAGAGGTGCCCTTCCAGAATTGCTTCACTGCTCTGCAGACTGAAGACAACCTGTCACATCAGGAACAATACAGGAGATTAGTAAGGCAGTGCTATTATTATTATTATTTTATTTTTATTTGGATGGCTTTTATTTTTGCCATCCCTTAAATGCTGCTGCAAACTCCTGTGTTATCAGCAGTCTTATTCCAGGTGTGAAGAAAGATATTTCAGGACCAGAAATCCATTATGAAAAACATCCTACCTCCAGCTAAGCAGTTAAAATCCTAGTCCAAACAAATCCAACAGTGAAAAATCAAACTGATTTCAGTGGAATCTGGATTTTATTCCATGTATTTTCTGCTATTACTCTGGCTTGACTGCTCACATAAAAGGTACGTGTAAAGAGCCAGCCTTGTACACATTCAAGCTGAACTGAGCAGAAACTCTACACTATTGCCATTGGAGTTCTCTTTCATCCACAGACAGACACAAGGAAAGGAAAATTTAGATATTAGATGAAAAAAAAGTAAAACGAAATACCTCTAGATACTGACAGCATTACAATAAGGCAGAAAGTCAATTCATAACTCCTGTTGAAGGGTGTTCCCCCCCCCCTTTCCCCAGTTTTGCAGCTTTGTTGGACTGACTGTTAAAGCTGACATGAAAAGTTTGATGCATGAGGAACAGACACGATTAGCCCAAGGCAACGAGGACCACTCCCTTTGCAGCAGCCTCTCTAACGCCACAGAGGGTAAATCAACCCCAGCAGATGGAGGGCTCAGCTGAAAAAGAGAAGCCCTGTACCAATCCTGCTGGAAGGAAAGTCTTCTGCATGTAGTAGAGAAAGGTGTACAAGTCCTCTGCAGAGCTGAGAGCAGGGCCCAAGTCACCTCAAACTCTCATTGAAAAGATGATTGATTCTGCTCTATTTTGCTTCTCCCAGCAAAACATTGCAGGATGTTTTCTCTGCTGCTTGCCTCCAAGTTTGCTGCATTTGTTTGCCAAGTCCTGGGGCTGTCAAACAAGCACGAACTCCCCTTGACGGTGCACACCTATTTTCCTTGTGTTGCAAATCCTCCTTTTCACTAGCAGTGCACAGTACAAACACGTATAATTCTACTCATTTTCATGTGATACTGAATGAAATGACTTAAAGCTTATGCCAAATTAACAATCTTTTCTTGGCAATTTCACACCGGGATTCTATGCCAACTTCTGTTTAACAAGCAATGTTATTAACAGAGAAAATAAGTTTTTTTGTTTCTGCTTTGATTTGCCTACTTGAATCTTCTGGTGTAGTGAATTTTCCCATGCGTTTGCATATCTAAAAACCTAACAAGGGCAAACAGCTCTATTGTTTCCATAAAAATTGCTACTGCACTGCAGTTCTAGAAAGTCTAGAGTTTGGGGGTTATTCTAAATATATTAAAATCAGTATTCAAAACAGAGTTTCAAGGCACAAGTTCAGAGTCTCCTCTAGACTGCACTGTCACACACTCCAAGAGCTGGGTTTTCTGTGAGGATTTAGCCTCTTAGTACTGCTCAGGAAGTAGAGATGAATCAGAAATTAGATTTAACCAGCCAACAGATTACTCCCCTGGCATGGGGAACACACTGCTGCTAACGTGCCAGCTCTCCCACTGCCACCCACCATCTCAGCATATGGGGTGTGTCAGGAGTAAAAAGGCAGCAGAACAGCTCAGTGCTGTATTTCATCTCCCCCTCCCTCCCCCCGTCCAGCTCAGTGAAGTCGTCGACGCTACTGGCAACTCTTAGAGCTGCCTACCAGCAGTGCAGAGAATACACGGTCAGGCATGAGCACAGGAAGGGAATGACTCTCCCTCTTCTCCCTGGGCTGAGCATCAGTGCCTGATTCTAACGATCCTCACGAGCTCAAGAGGATACTTTATACCGTATGCAACCAAAACCAAAATTTAAAAAGCTGTTTACGCCACTCATGAAGGAATGTACAACCAAACCACGAGTGATCTGACACCTTCTGCTTGCCCACTTCTTTCTTTAGTTTTACTTCCAGTGCTGTTGCAACTGAGTTAAACTTTTTTACACATTCATTCCTTTTGTTACTATTTTTACTAAAGCAAAAATCCTTAAACATTCTGTGTATGTTTGGGGGTTTCCTGAGTTGTACAGATGGATTGTTTCTTTGAAATTAAATGATTTGGTAATTAACACTTGTCATTTCTGTGTATATCTAAGATGTCTTCTAGAGTCGCTCTCTAAGCTTTCTACAATGCACCAAGTTTGAACATAGAGCACATTTTGTGGAAGCTCCACACCTGAGCTCAGTGACCTAAAGCTCCTTCCTATCACTGACCAGACTCTTTCAATAGCCCAGATTTCAACTTGTATTTAGAGCAGGTAGAGTTCATGTCACCTCTCAGTAAAGGCAATTCTACTGCTCCTTTGCTTGTATTCAATGTCTTTTGGGCATAGAAAAGATTCTTTATGGGCTACCAATATATTCAGTAATGAAGCCATAGCAAATCTGAAAGATTGCCAAACTTCAATAAACACAGCCCTAAAAGATGAAACAAGCATAAAATAGGATGTATGTTCTGCTATTGTTTGCTAAAACCTGTATTATTTTCAGCTAATATTGTCCTGAAAAGGAAGGTCATCTACTCAGGCCATGTAAAAAGGGGGCTCCCAAAAAGCTCTCAACACAAGGTTTGGTTTCACTGAATTTCTGAAGACAAGGAAGACATTTGTCTTTCACAACTCCTGGAGGCTGAGATGCATTATTAAAGAACAGATACTAAAGTATCTGGATGATTCTGCAAAAAGGACATGATATGACATAAAAAGGATAGTGTCAGTTTAATATCATCATTAGGTTTCAGAGTTAACAATTCATTAATTAATTTTAAACACGGTAAGTCTGTATTTTTTACCTTGATGACCTAAGCATAATCTGAATCTGAAATATTTCCATATCAAAAGCACAGGCAAAAAAAACCCTAGATACTTTTAATGGAAACTCTGATTTTACAGAAGTTGATGGTATATAAAAATGTTAGTTCCCTAACTGCAGCCTGGAGAGCTGATTTCTAGGGGGAAGTAAGTACTTGTACTTTTTCTTTCCTTTGAGGCTTTTAATAAGGAGTGCAAATAGTGCTCTTTGTAATACTCTAGGAAATTAATGGTGGCTATCAGAATAATTTTGTATGTGACAGTAAACTGAAAATAACTGAATGTCAAGCAGTGACTTCAGCGTGACAAGTTTCCTAAGATAATATAAATTTCCTACATGTTCATTTAACACTTGCACAAAAACGCTGCAACTACTTCAATAAAGTGAAATTTACTCCGGGTATAAGCTACCATATTGTGTTCTTATTCTATTTCATAAAATTTGCCTGAGTCTAAATATTGAGATTTTTTTTGTATCTACTTCCCATAATTTCTTACAAATTCTTTTTTCTCCTTGTCCTTTATGCAAAAAAATCAGCTCTTTGGCTAAACAAAGGCTCCACACCAAAGATTCAATTTTTTCAAAGCAATCCTTAGGCAGCTGAACTTTGCAAGTATCCAACATTTCTGAAAATCAAATTCTTTCTTCTCCAGGCAATACTTATATGATGTTACATCAGTTTAATTTTCACAGTCTAATCATACTGATTTAGCTACCTATATATCAAACCCAAGTGCAGCCACACTACTCTGCAGTGCCAGCAGAAGGTACTTCTGCTGTTAATCATTGCATACACAGTCCTGGGTTGGAAATACCCACTCAGCCCATGGTGCAGCATTCAACTCCTCAGCCTGTACTCCCCAGCCCTGCCCTCTGCTCAAGCAGATTGTTCACAGATTTCCTGTCCTCTTGTGGGTAAATAATGTCCTCCGTGATTTCAAGTTCAGCAGTGGCACCGCTTGCAGAAATGTTTCTTTGCAGACAGCAAATAGAACAAGTCACATGAAGGGATTTCCATCATGTCATCCTTATTTTGCCTTGCTACCGACTCCAGGACTACCTCCCCTGCTTCATTTGATCATTCTAGACCTTGAAGGGTCAACCATAGAGTTACAAAGAAGGAAAGATCTTTGTATGGCTCATGCAAATCCAGGAAGCCTGCACAAACTTCTACTCACACATTAAAAAAAAAATTATTCTTACCCCTAAGCATCTCAGGAAGACCTACAAAGAGAAAGGCAGAGGTGAAGTAAGGATGCTAAACAGCAGTTTGAAAAGTGGGGAAAAGAAACCATAAGGAATGAGTCCCTGTGAATCAGAATAATGGAGTTACTTCAGTTCCAGGGAAGGTTATTCACAGCCACCCAAGTTGTCTTTCAAGAGAAACTCTAATGGTTTATCACTTTGCAGAGAAGGTAGAATATTCTGGGCTTATATGCCTGCAGACAGTTAAATTCTGTGTTACAGGAGAAAAAAAAAAAAATACCACAATAAAGATGAATAGCTTTGACCCCTTCCAAATATTTTCTGCACTTCTCATATTACGATTGGCATCAAACACAAAATTACTAAGGCTTTTCATCGCTTTTTTTCTTTTCATTAAAAATGTCCTTGGCTACATTGAGTTTAAACCATCACAATGCTGAAACAAACCAAAAATTTCTTAGTAATAGCAGCCTGAATGACAGAGTATTAGCGCCTTTATCAAACGGGAAATTAACACAACACTGGATTGCACACAGTTTTTAAAGCAGATTTGACTAAGGAATTGCCGTTCATTAAGCCAGTATTATAAGAAAAGTGTCTCCACAATTTTAAATGTAATTAAAAAGTTGACAGGATATACATTTGAAGTATGAATCACTGCAACTGACTTTGACTTCTGGATTTTTTTGTTGATGTTTGGGGTTTTGTATGCTCTGGTTAAAAAACTCTAATGCCATTAGTCACTGGCTATTTCTCTATCACTTCACATTCATAGAATCTTCTTGTTCTGCCTTTGCACATCATCACAGGCATTTTACAGTAGTTTGATAACAGTCATACAGTCAACCCTTTCAAACAGCACACTCTAAAAGGATGATAGCCCTGTATTTATAACATGCAGCTGGTGCCACAAAGATCCTGTGCAGCATACGGGGATTTCCTTTCATTCAAACAGCCCCCTCAGAAATACTTTAAGAGGCCTTTAAAGCAACCTTCTCCATTTCCTTTTGAAAAGGGGGAGGGAAGAGAAAATTTCCACATTGTGGCTTCAGTCAGGCAGAGGACATGACTTGTGCAATCCTAATAAATCAGAGCATTCCCGTGTGGCAGAAGCAACAGGGGAATAGTGTAAGAGCAGCGCTGCATGTTGACCTAAGCAAGAGCTTATCGAGAAATGATGTCCTCTTAAACAGACTCCTGTAGAGATGTTCTGCATTTCCTCTGACAAATTGTAAGTGCCCTGACTGTAACATTCCTAACAAAATAGGGCTGATTTAGCAATGCACAAACTGCCCATTATCCTACTGCATAAAAAGGCCATTTAAAGCAAAGCCTTAGGACACTGGCCCACTGGAAACAGTACAGCTGAAAAATTATCCCCATCTTGTGCCACCAAAGCTGTTAACTACCCTAGGGAATATACCTCATTTACAAAACAGACAAATGTTAACTTTAATGAGTTTTAAAACTGCCATTTTTCTTGTTTGACTTTGATAACACTCAAAATCTTAAGCAAATACTTGGCTATTTTTTCACCTGGAATACCACCTAATCAATATTGCCACAGCATTTGTTTTCAGCTGCCCTTGTCTTTCCCCCACTCAAGTCATAACACTGTGCAAAAGTGCAATTAAAAAGTACATCCGCTCTAAAACAATTCTGGAAGGATTAAACAATCTATTTCAACAAACTGTTCCTGTCTGAAAACTTTGCATGCCAAGATTACTACTTGTCATTATCTTCCCAAGAGATGGAGTACCTTTTTTAAAAATATCTCTAATGAGATCTACAAATCTATGTGCAAGACAGCTTACTTTATTGTGTTTATAATGATAAAAAATATTTTTAAAAGGTTATGGCTCTTGGGACTGATAAAAACACAACGGGGGTAAGGTCATTCGGAAATGCTAGTAAAAGTTTTCATAAAATATGATGACTCTCAAGAAGTAATGTTGGCCATGAAAAATAACTATGAAAGTCTATTTCCTGTGATGGTAAATACTCAATTTTTCTAGAGCTGGGTAACTCTCCAAATCCTTTATTTGTTCTGTAGGAGCACAGTTGTAGCTGTTGGATTACCCAAAATATTCTATCAGCTGATGCAGTGTCTGTGCCGGAACTCCCCCCTCTCGTACAAGTTTCAAGGGAAGAGAAGAACATGCACCTGCTGTGGCCTTTAAAACCTTCTTAAGCTCCCAACCTCTGCCAGTGAGTGACATCCAATAAAGGTTTGTCTTAACCATACAAGAGGAAAATCCATACAAATCTTTTCTTTTCTCATGGCATAATTGTCACGACTGGAAATTTTGAGAAATGCAGCAAGAACAGGTGACATCCTTATCTTCCATTCCTTTGCCCTGGTGTTCCCTTGCTTCAGACCAACACTCAGGAGCTGAAAGGAACTGCCTTTTCCCAAGGAGAATTTCTTAGACAACAAGTCAGTTTACCTGAACAAAATAAATATCAAATAACAGATTTTCATGTTCAGGCAAAGTACTTGGGAGAAAGCCAATTCCCTCTCTACCAAATTTTCCACACCTGTGACCAGCCTTTAAAAACAACAATTTAAGAACAATTTTGTATGCACTTAATTCATGCTATCAACACCTAGGCAACTATTCAATACAGACACAAATATGACTGTAGACAAAAAATTTTGACCATAGGCAAAATTTTGCCTCAAAAAACTATGATTTTAAAGTAATTTGATGTCAGCTAACATTTTATCACAGTAAAAATAATAAAATAAATTGAGAAATAAAAAACATTTAGAGCATTAGCAACTGACAAGACGAGAGATTCTCAAAGGTGGTTCTGAAAATAAAAATACTCTGTGCTCAAACACATGAATTTAAAATGGTGAATGCTGCATTAGTTTAAAACTCACAAAACTGATATTTCAAAACAAAGTTATGCAAATAACTATAAACTTTTGGTTATGTCATTATATGTACTGCATATACTTACTTTTATTCCATAAAAAAACCATAAACCTATTTTGAAGAGAACAGACCTAGGATTAGTGAGGTAAATACTATCTATTTATTTCCTTCAAAAGAATCAGCAGAAATTAATCCAGAAAAAAATAAAATAGGTATGTATTAAGGTTAATCAACCACAGACACAGAAGTGAAGAAATGCAGTTTATGGTGTATATGCAGCTTTCATTTTTTGACACATCTTTTTCAGAAATAAAAGACAAAAAGGTAAGCAATATAAAATATTAGCACATCGCATTAATCTCAAGTTTATTACTAGTCAGCTGATACTGATTGCTTGACTTATTCCAGTTACAAAGCCATTTACTTGGTCTGCATGCTTTTCCATAAATCCAGGTTTGATTCCCAAACTCAGGTGTTTACCTATGTCCCTGAACAGAAACCAGGTAACTACTGAAAGATATACGTCATGAGCAAAGGTGCATAGAAATTGCACTGGGGGGAGGATTGCTTTTCCTAGATTATATTATTTTATTTTTCAGAAGGCAGAAGAGGCAAGGTGAGGATCCTTAGTAACTGTGTGTCAGCTTTGCCTCAAGCTACTTTGGGGTTTATTAAAGAAACTGTGATGGTGAAGGACACCCAAGGAAAAAGGGAAGGGCAGTAGAAACGAGAGATTGCGAGGGCAGAAGCAGACAAGGCTTTTGGACAAAATGGATAAAGGCTTATGGCAACAAAAATCTCTGTAAGCAATATAAATGCCAGATTTAGCAGGCAGAAATAGGCCCAAGCACTACAAAGATATCATAGTGCTGAGCTAAACACGCTCCAGGTTCTTCCTGGTTTACCAATGAGGAGGAAATCCCCAAAAGCAAGGTTTTGTTGCCCTTCCCAAGCCATCACACAATGCAGCACCTCAGACACCTCAATTGTTTGACAATAAGAGCTGGAGCACTGTACTGGCAAACTTTTACAGCACCAAACTATACCAAGCCCCAATACAAAGACATCACTTGTGTTTTACAGCATGTCCAATACGTCCAGTCACATTCCGACAGTCAGGGCAGGGACCAGCATGGGAATGCCATGTCCTACTCTGCTGCCTCCTCATCATTTGGGAGAGGCAGCCCCAAGTAACCCCTGCACATCCCTGGATGTGATGGGCAATCCCATTTTTGCAGGCCTGGTTCTGCCAGCCAGCATGGAGGAGAAGGATATGTTGTGAACCATATTTCTAACTCCCCCACCTCTTGTAGACCATTCGCACACACCCCAGAGCCACCTTCAAATAGCCTTTGCTCGTGGAGGTTGTACAAACAGAAAAAGACAAACCCAAAAGCAATTCAAAGCAAACACTGGAAAGGCTACTCCCACTTGTTCCTACAGGCTCTGCAGTTTAGCTCTGCTGGCTAAATCTTTGCCTTTTCTAAATTCAAGGTTTTGCACATTTCTTAATCTTTTCAAAATGACAAGACAGCAGAGCAGCAGCAGCAGAGCAAATCCACAGCCACTGCTCCACCTATGTGTTTTGGAAGTACGTCTGCATTAGTCTGTGATCAGGTTCAACTTAAAAGTCAGATCAAAGCTGCAGCAGTTGGCAACAATCCACAGATGCTGATGGTGCCGCTCACAGACACGTGTCACCTCCTCTAACCACAGGGTAGGAATCAGAGAGGGAGAACCAGAGATACACAGAGAGAGAAAACAGACAAAGTTTCTGTAACAGACCTGGAATAGAGCCCCTGCAGGGCACATCACACACGTGTCCAACTCAGATGAGCTGCTCAGTGCTCCTCTAACCTTTTCTCATCAGGCCTATGTGTGTATTTCTTTTAGGGTCATCTGTAAATACACCTGGCTGTATTTACAAATACATCTGTAAATACATCTGTAAAGTCACCTGGCTTCCTCAGCCTCTGATAAAACCCCCCAGGATGTAAGTAAGAGAGAGAGAGAGAGAGATATCCTCAAGATAGGTGTTCATGCCATGGCAAACATGGGAGGACTAGACAGCCACAGCAGACAGTGTAAGGGTAGCTTTTGTTCTGGAACCCCGTTGGAGGTTGGAAACTGCCCTAAGAGTACAATGTTGTTTTGCATATTTTGTTTCCCACATAGAAACATGTAATATTTTGTTATTAGAAAGGAGTTTTATGCTCTGTAACATAACACTGAGATACAGAAAGGAACTGGAGATTACTGACTGTTAGCCTGAAGAATTATAAAATGTAGAAATAAAAACTTCCAAAAATAGAGTTACCCTTATAAGCTTTGAGTCATTAATAAATTACCAGCATTTACTGGTTGAAATGGATCCCTGTAAGCGTCTGCTATCTTGTTTCATCCAATACTCACTAGTAAAAGCTGAC
>VZRV01007525.1:296201-493102 GCA_013398115.1 Falcunculus frontatus
CAGAGGAGTGGAAAAAAAAAAAAAAAAAAATCTGTTCTTTCCACTTTTACCTCCAGGCAAAGTTGAGGAATAAATTCTACATTTTGAGGGATGATTTGTTCAGGCCATGTTTAGTAGAAGCTTATTGCATAAAAAACCATTTTGTTTCTTTGACCCTTGCAACCTGTGACCACTTATTCTTTTGTGCACTTCCTTCACAAGGTAACAGCAGGGGAAAGTGCCTAGAGAAAGCACCCCTGGTTTCTTGTTATTCTCCAAATAATATCACCAAGCTCACTTATTATTCCTCAAATAATACTGTCATGTTCACTTGTCATTCCTCAAATACCACTGCCAGCTGACTTGTTATTTCTCAAATGCTTCCATGCCTACTCGTTATTCCGCTTCGTGTAATGACTACATCCCTTATGCGTTATTCCCTCTCATATACTACCCCTGGCTGTACTTGGTTAGTGCTCATGTACTACTGATCCGCCTCTGCTGTTTCATTTTCACCATTCCTTCGACATGCTGCACACCTCCCTAAGAAAGGAAATAATATTATCATTCTGTATATTTTTGCAATCCATATGCTGACTCCCTGTTTCCTCTGCACCCCTGTTGTGTTCATTTAGTAGCTATTGTAAATATACACTGAAAAACACCAAACCCTCTTGTTGAAGAAACAATAGTTCCACAGTTTGGAGTGAGAGTGCAATGTGTTCCCATTGCCTTTAAAAATAATAATTTAAAAAATAATTAAATGAAAGAAAAAGGGAAAAAAATAAAATTAAAGCTATTATAAGAGAAAATAAGCCCAAGTTTCCCCCTCCCCACCAGGACACGGTACTCAACCACACAATGGGATGTTTCCTGCTCTGGTGACAGAATGCTGAGCCAGTTTTTGCTGTTTGTCTCTTGTTTTCAAAGAAACAAAGCGACAGCATTAGACAGGAGATGCCAGTGTTACAGAAGGCGAATGTCTGGACACCGAACCTGCCCTCTCTTTCAGGTGGCAACTATTTAATTGATTTTTTTTTAATGTAAATAAATATTCAAATGCAATAACATGCAATCATCTCTAAGGGAGGCATAAAATATCAATGTCTACAGACAGGCTGGCATCTTTACATAGGTGTACACACAGACACCCCGAACCCTTGAAAATAAACACTTATGAATATCTATCTTTGTAAACCTCTGATAGAGTACACACACTCTACATGAGCATAATTTTAGCAAATATATATCTATACACACACAGATTAATCCTAGGCAATATCCTGGGTTACTACTGCAGAAGTATGCCTATATTATGTTACAGTATGAATATGCTTGTATATTTATTATTAAAATACTTACTGTTTCGCCTTTTGAAGTAGATGGACAAATGATTTAGGAGTAGAAATAGACTAGAAACAAAATTAATGCAAATAATGTGTTGATATTTTTTTTTTAGCTTGATTAGCCAAGCCAATGGAAAATTCTGGAAAACGTATACAATTATTTTAACTGTCATAGACTGGCAATTGTAATTGACATGATTTGTACGAGATGCAGTGTAATAACTGAATATATTAAAAAAAAATCTCATGGCTTGATTACCAGGAGAACATTACTAGTGCCACAATATTATTAACAACACAATTATCATGGCATCCCTAGGACACGCTCTTAGCACTTCAATGCATTAGCAAACCTTTGCTAACGAAGAAAAAATTAAAGTACAGCAAATTTCAAAGCACCAGTTGTACCCAACATCATTAAAAATTTATAAAACTTCCCCTGAACATGACAAGTGTTTGGTTTAAATGAAGATCAGCCATAAGAAGGAGCAGAAATCTTGTTATTCTTTGTCTCTTTCTCTCCCTCTTTTTCTCTTTCTCTCAGACCTCCCCCAACCACCACCACCTCAATCCAGCTGAAATATGTAACCATTACAGAGTGACAGTTTGACACACAATGACCTGTCAGAACATTCATCTCTCAATGTTTTATTTTAGTGAGGAGCCAAACTGCAGAAAAAATAAGCAAGTTGTTTCAAGGCTTGGAATGAGATCAAACATTTCTGGCATCCCCACTTACCAGACCTTTGATTTACAATGGATCTGTCAGAGGCTGATTAGACAGTGTGTGTTTAAAAACCTATAGATGTTCCACAATTGCACAAGCTCTCCCCTTCCCTTCACAGAGAGCATTTCTGCTCTTTGTTTGAATGGAGAGAATAAGCCAGGTTACACTGCAGAACCTTACACCTTGCAAGTGGAAAACACCACATGCAAAACTGCAGGCAGCTGCAATTAAACCTCTTAGGCAGGAGCGTTCCCATTCTCCACTAAAAGAAAGCTGTAGCTCTCCATACTCTGTAATATTCGTTGTGCCAATTTCTATTACCTTTTCCTTCCAGGCCTAAAGTTATAATAGTCTGCAGAGAAAATATACCCAGGAACTGCTGCAATCTCTGCATATTTTCAATAATGTTCAAAGGCAACACGCAGCTAAAAATTAGTCAGACAACAAAGTGCAGGTGGCTAAAATATTCCCACACCGTAACATTTTTTGCTCATAATTGCAACTAGGGGGAAAAAAGGCTAAAAATATATTGTTTCTATTTGTACCTAGAACAGTTACAGAAAGAGCAGCAGGATTTGTGCCTAGCATTAGAATGTGTAATTCCTTAATACTATATTGTGGCATATAGTTCATGGTAGCAAATTATGAATACATGTGTTTGGAGAGCTTTGGTAGTAAATTTGGGCTTTGTACATCTACAACAATGCCCAAATCTGACAAACATAGTTTATATAATATTAACCTAATACAGTATTATGAAATTAACTCACTGTAGTAAAGCTGCAATTTTTAAATGAAAGACAATGAGATGAAATGAAAGCAAAATAAACATTAGCATTTTGTGAAAGGTAGAACAAATCTTCCAAAAGTCTGCTTTGTAATTTATTATAATGCCGTGTTTATGACTTCCAGTATATTTAAGACATGGCATCCTTTAACAGAATAGCACAACTACATTGCTGTTCAGAATGATCCCAATCTTTCAGCCCCTCTCAGGCAATGCTCTCAATTAATTTAAGAGAGACTTTTGAATGAATACTGCCTGTGATTAAGCAAGGAGCAGGTTGGAACTCTGGGATCTAGTCCCCATGATGTTCCTTAGGGGTTCAGCACTGCATTTGCTCCATGTGGAAAATTCCAATCACGTTGATAAGGCTATAGGAACATAGGCTATTACTCTGTGTGTTAGACAGTTCAGGGTAGGAAATTATATTTCACATATCCATAAGAGGAAAAGCATTGCAATGTGAGCCCCTTAGCTTGTAGGATATTGAATATGTTAAAACACACAATTTTATTCTTTTAAGGGAAGGAGGAGAGCAATTAGCCAGAGCAGGAGTCAAGGGGAGGGGGCAAGGAGGGGATAAATAAATAAATAAATAAAAGGTGCTGCGGTCATGCCACAAGAGCCTGAAGTGATGCACAGTTTCTGTTACCAACTTCTCAAGGAAAAAAGGGAGCATAAAGAAAAACGTGTTAGTGTTTTAAAGCTGCACAGAATTGGCATTATACTTGCTCTTTCCAAAAATATAATGCCATGTAAGCACTTCTAGCTCACCTCTGGTAGGCAAAACAACAGAAATTGTCATCCAAAACCAAAAGTCCTTTGTCTCTGTCAAGGCCTAATTTCTAATATTTAATTTGTGATGTGTTGTTTCGGTTTTCAAACAAAGAACATGGTTTGCAGGATTTCTGAGGTTTCACATGTCCTAAAAAGCAAAGCACCCTATCAAAAGGGGGATTTCCAGTAGGAGATGCCAAACATCATTTGCCCTAGATATCACGAGCCTGAGGCTCCATCAAGTTACCGTAACTAAAACCTAGAGGTTATGGCCCAGAAGGAAACAAGTGTAGAATATAGTGCCTTCACATATTTGTGAAGTTCATGTCTCAGCCAACGACGATACGTCACAGATGAAAATGTATGACCTTTCTTTGTGTAAGTGAAAGCCATGTTATACGCTACTGAATATTGCTACCAACCCAGAAATCCGCTATTGGTATTTATCATTCTGCCACCTTATTTCATACTCTCTGAAACACAGAGAAAACACCTTTATCTGAGCAATCAAGGAAAGGTTAGAATTGCATTAACGGGTTAAATGTATGAATGAATCATGAAATACAAATTAGCGCAAAATGCTAAAATAAAATCCTGCGCAAAATGCCTCTATGAAATGCAGATAACATGCATGCCTGTACTCCAACTACAGCTGCCTTGATCTCCTTTAGTATCTCAAATCCACATATTATATCACTCCAAATTTTGCATGGGGAAATCTAATGATGCATAGTGTGTGTGTGCAATTGCCAAGTATCATACCCACCTGCAATTTGCATATCACAAACTACACAACTCCAGCACAAAAGCTGGCACACCTTAGTGCTGCAAAAACCTACGTATCTGAACTTTGTGAACAGCCTTAATTTTAGACGCAAACAAACACAGCTTTGCCATTATCATTAGTAAAGCAAAACATGCCAAATAATCAAACTCAGAAAGGGCAGATTTCAGAGGTGAGCTCTGCCCTCGAGGCCCAGAACCAGCCCACAGCTGCTGTGTTAAAGGGGCAGAGTTGGGAAGCATTTGAGCCTGGAGCAGACACTGGGGCACTTCTTGGTAAGAGTGGAAAAGTAGAAAGTGATTAACTTTTGGGATCCATTTTTCTATTCCTTAAGCTGGAAATTGGGGAACAAAGACCAGACCTCGACTCTCACACAGTGCTGTCTAAACATAAGTTCAGAGCGCTTAACCTGTTCAACGCCTTCCAGCCACACCCAAAACGAGCTCTGTCAACGTGGATTCTGTCAGATTGCCTCAAGTAGGTTGATTTCCTGAAACAAGAATGAGATCCAGTACCAGAAAACAACCTCTTTGGCAGGAGAGCCTAGATCCTTCTTAGGACTCAGTGAGAATACCATTAAATTTGAAGAGAGTGGCAAGTGACTTAGGGTGACAAGGGAGCAGCACAAATACCTTCACTATAGCAATTTTGTGTGATCATACCCCACCTGTGCATCTCCACCCAATAACTTCTGAATCCACTGGCCCATTTCTACAAAGTGGACAAGAGGGTGAAAAGTTCAAAGATAATCAAGTTCCTACACATTTTTTGAGCACGCCATATCCACAAAGAAAAGAGAAATCCTTTTACCGACCTTGGGAACACTTTCAGAATGACCTCATATGTTATCAGATATCAGAGAATCTGTAGCAGTGTAATTAAAAACACTCCAAATGTACAAAAAGACTAGAGGACAAACAGCTTCTGGACATCAACATCAAGCAATCATAATATATAAATCCATGGCAAACCAGACTTCAACAGCTTCGGTGAAACTACGCATTTTGACATTTGTAAAAGCTACTTAAGAGTAACACACCTCAAAGCATAGAGGAAAGGAGATGAGAACAGTCAACATCCCTGATTCAGTTATGCAGGGTATTTGATCATCAGTTTGTACACACAGTAAAGGTTGCAAAACTTAATAAAGTTCCCAGCACTACTCAGCTTCACCAGCATTCATCTGTATTATATTCCTCAACTATCCATGTTAGGCATTCCAGATGGATTTTCCTTGTTTTCAGAGTGCCTGCATTGACAATGCAAAATTCTATGCTAACCTGAAGTACCCGCTCACGCACACACAAATATATGCATATTTATACCCACATAAAATCTAACTCTGCCACTTTAGTCAGTGACAGACTGTACAATAATTAACATGGTCAATTACTAATTATAGTATGGCCACAGATACAGTTATGAAAATGCAGCAAAGTAACAGCTTTGATAATTTCAGAGAATTACACCTTTGTTCTGTCGCATTTGAATATTTCTACTTTTTTATCTATTATTATAAATGCAGAAAAGCAAGAACAATAGATAACATTTTCCAAGCCAAATTTAAGGACACACTGTTTGGACCCCTTATTGCTCAAAGAACATGTCCCCCTCATTCGGTCCTTTTTTTAAATCAGTTAAATATAAACAAATTAACTTCCTATGCATGTTGCTTCTGAGAGAATTACTTCTCATTTTTATAGTGGTTTTCCATCACTACAAACCTTTTCCTCTCCCTTATGCACCAGCAAACATACTGATACAATTTAAAGGTCATGTTCTTTTCAAACTGACAGGGCCCTCCAAAATTTTGACGAGAGTCCCTCCAAGAATCACACCATACAAACGGAAAGGAATTAAGTAAAGCATCACTTGATATAGGCTCAATCATGTGAACTGATTAGAAAATGTAACCATGGAGAGAGGTGATTCAAAGTGTGACGGACAACCTTTCAAAGAAAGGAGATGTCATGTTGATAATAATAAGCAAGTACTTGACATTGAAGGAGGGGGTGAACACAGAGGGTCAATAAAGATATAATTGCCTTCAGCTACTAAAGAAAAAAAAAATCAAAACAAACAAAAAAACCCCACAACAAAGCACCAACCAAAAACCCAAATCTCTTTTCTAACTTTGGTTTCTTCACACCCCAAGATAAATATTTTAAATTATCAGAGAATTTTATCTGTGTAGTTCAAGTTAAGTTTTAGCAAAAAAACCTGGAAAATGTATTAATAACATTGCAGTTGTTTAGCTTGTTCTTTCACCCAGTAAAAAGGATACCTTGAAGTTCAAAGCCAAATATATAGAGGTTGTCTTAAAGGTTATATTGATACATATTGATCTGCATTACAAGTTAGATCATATTTAAGAAAATAGGACTGGCTTTGGATTGTAATACTCACATCATTCAAAGAAAGGATATAAGAAAAAGTAAATGTGCTGTTTGAAAGACACCATTTATCAAGAAGCTGATATACATTTTAAACAGAGCAAGTCTAAATATCTTCAGGAAACACAGGATGAACTGGGTTAGGCCAAAAAGATCTCTTCACTAAATAACAGTTACCACGTGTTCTCAAGATGAATCTGCAGCCCAAAAGAATACCCCACACTCCACCACGATTAATCAATATGGAGCTCAGCTAAACTCAAGAAACAGGTAAAAAGTAATTGAAAAGCATCATATTCCTGTGTTATTTTTGACAGTAAACAGTATTTAGGCTATTGTTTTGAATTATTTACTTTTTTCATAGTTCTCTAACTGGTGCTCTTTCCTTTCCCAACAGTTGCTATGATTTATGGCACTCAAAACAGATCCAGCATATAATGAACTATTATGGTAACAATTTGAAAACATTACAACCAAGACAATTTTAATGATAACACCTGTCTTCTCTTGTCGATATTAAAATGCATATAATGTGTATGAATAAATGGAATCTTAACTGATTTAGATACTATATTCTTATTGATGTCAAAGAGGTCAGTGAACACATCTAATGTTTTAGCCAACCATAGATTGAAGATTACGGTTACATAAAAAGTAGACGTGGAGCCTTTCTCCTGTAGCACAAATTCAGCCCAAATTTGCACCAGGTAAAGTAACTTAAATAGTTCAGGCAGAATAAATCAGAGGTACAACTCAAGTTCTTACTGGACAAATGCCCATTTCATCAAGAAAGTAATAAACCATGGCACTCATGACAAACTCTGATGCTATTTGCTTGACACAGTGCCTGTTCAAGGCTTGTCCATGTGTTGCAGATTGAAAGCTGCAGGACACAACCAAGGTGACACCCCAGTCATACAATCTACTGCCTGTCTTGGAGAGAAACAAGGTTTTACTGCAATCTAGGTCTTTTGCAATTGCTCCCTGGACTGCTGGCTAATGAGGTCAGACAGTACTGTCCATTCTAGACATATTCTTTCCAGGGTATCATCTCTCCAAGAGACATTCCATGAGGACATACCCTTAAATATGCCATCAAAGCAAATTATAATGATAGAATTTATTAACATTTTTTATGAGACAAAAAGTATACTTCTAAGGAAACATGAAATAAAAATGAGACAAAATAGCAAATGAATTTCTGAAACTATGTAGTAGATGTTGATTATGACATTGGAAAGCTTTTGCTACATGCAAGGACAAAGGCTGAGGTTAGGACTTGCAGACATCCCAGAGCAGAGATCTTAACCAGAACTCCTTTTTTTCAGCAACCAAAAGCCTCCCCACACAAAGTGAGTGACCATGTCTCTGCAGTCACATCTGGGGCGGGACTGACTTTCCTTCTTTTTCTTTTACTTCCATACCTCTTTTACCGCAGACTTTCTAAAAAGGAAAGCTGAGACTGTGATGGTTTAAATTAGTAAACAAATACCACAATTCCTCAAATTGCATGATGGGCAGAGCCCCAGAGGTGCTCAGTTGTCTTTAATGCAATGTACACTGAAAAACAGTGGCCAGTGGGTTTGTGGCCAACACTGGCCAACTGCATGGTTGAATGAATATGTAGAGACACAGCCTGCAGCAGCCTCCCTTGGGGGAGATTAGGAGTGAAGTTAGAAAGTAAAAAGTAAAAAGGAGCAAGACAGTAGAGAAAGGATGAGGGATTTATAATACAAACAAATGAAAAACCAGAAAGAAATGACACATATTAATATTTAGCAGTAGTGTCAGAGAGGCATAATGGGCAAAAGATGTAACAAAGATGCTCACCCTCTGTTCAGACACATCATGGCACTAGTCACAGGCTGTGCCTACACCAGCCTTTTAGTCCAGAACAGTGGCACAGCTTTGGATGCATTTATTCCCTCTTACTGTAGTTGGCTTCTTTAATAAAACTGTTTTGATGACCTGATTCCAGATTCCTTTTGTAGGCCAAAAAAAAAAAAAATCAGAACCTCTACCATATGTGTACCAGATGTGCCCCACTAGTCAATGTAAGTAAAAGGTGCAAATCAACAACTGTTTTTCAGTCATCTCCAAATGTAGACAGGATGGGGGTGTTTGGTTCCAGTGACCACACTAACCAGAGTCTAAAGTAAAAAATCCCAAAACATATTTACTGTAGATACAAAGCCTCAGCACAAATCAGTTTAACTGATGCATTTATAAGGAGCCTCATTCCCTGTCAGTGCAGAGAGTGCCTTAGAAAAACTTAAGTGAAATAGAGATTTCAACCACTGTCAGAGAAAGGTGACATACTTCTGGACATTCTTCCTTGAGCATGTGCCTGATGACAAAGCCATTTGGAACATGAGACCTTATTTTCAAATTACATGTTTAATCTTCTTCCTCACAGAAGATTAAATTCTGATGCAAATGAAAGGGGATGGAGCCATCCCATCACTGCCTGATGTTCTCTGCTAAAAGAGAATGGGAACAGCATAACACAAAAAAGAAGCCAAGCATTTAAGGGAGAAAACATAAAAGCAAAACCCAGGGGTTGCAAAATCCATATGAACTAAACCCATGACTCAAATTAGTATAATTGAAAACCATTAAGCTCAGCTCTGTTCAAGTAAAAATTAACTTTATAGTGACTATCATTATAAACTATTGCTTCATCAGGAAAATACATCATGGTTATATTTCATAATTTTTATCCTCTCTTCCATGTAGCTGCTAGGAGGCAGTTACAATGAGAACTGGGTCTTTCCAAAGTTGTTAACAAGACACATTCCTTCTGGTTCATGGCTAGTATTATGAGAGTTTCTGTCTTATGTCACTATTTCTGACATATGCTGGAGAAAGAACATCTTGGCTCGAAAAATACTGGACCATCATTTTATGGGAAGAGACTTACTAGACCCCAGAAGCAGCTAGATTTACAACTGACAACACAGAGGTAATGATAACCTACCCTTACATAGCTCAGAGTCTTACATACTGTAAACTCAGTTAGCAATTCTTTTATCTTCACCCAGAACAGATATATTAAAAATTGCAGATTGAAGGCTTTTCTCATATAGCTCTGACCAAAAGGATAAATACTGCCTTGCTTTAGCAGCATAATTTTTAGCCCTCTCATTTTTCATCCAGTTCAAGTTGTTTGATTCTAGGAGTCCATATTCCAGGCAGGCAGAGCACTCATTTATGAACACAACTCAGGCAAACGTGCATTTGTTGGAGATGAAAGGCATGAGAGTTGCCCATAATTTTGCCACAAATAAACTCTTCCTCTGGTTTATGCTACATCATGCCCTTCCATGTGAATAGTTTTGATAAAGACCTGTTACTCCCTTTTCTTTCACTATACACAGTGTGGATACATTAGATAAACACTTTTATATGTTCCCGTCAAGCAGAAATATCCCACACAACGAAGCAGACCTTGTGAAATAACATTTCACTTATCTGTTATGTCTTTCTGAACCTCCCCTAAGAACTATAGTTCTCTAATCCCAGTATACAGCTACATATAGCCTTGCTCCAAGAAATTTCTGCTCTCAAAGACCAGCAAACAAAAACAGCCACACAGGTGAGGAAGATTTCAACAGCAATATGTACACTATTTCATAACTTCTTTTGCTTTCTTTTTCGTTACGCCTAAAAGAGTTATTTTAATAACAGGCAATTTACAAGCACACACAGAATTTGAAGAGGTCTTCAAAATACTTCAGAGAAATAGATCATATACTCTAACCCAAAAGTATAAATCATTTTTATCTATTAGGGGTTTTTTACATTTTTACTGAGTCTCAGTGATTTACTAGTATAAAATAAAACACAGAGCTATACTCTAGTTACAAAAACATGGCCAATATGAGAATAGAGAGAGCAGTAAAGTTTGAAACTACAGTGAATGCAGGAGATTTGAGCTAACAATGTACAACAATGAAGTTATTTTTCAAACTTACCCGTACGCTTGCAATAAATATGGTAATCAAGTAAATTAAAAACCTGTTGGATTTACACACTTCTGTCCACACTTGTCAATCATTTTTCAACAGCAAATATTTCAAGACAGTGGTTATAACCTCTGCTACCAGAAAAGAACAGCCTTTTTTGGTGAAATAAAGTTGACATTTAATTTACTCTTGTAATTTAAGTTGTTCATTTTTGCTCTTGTATGTTGACAGATAAGATTCCTTTAATGTTCTTGAGCAAAACAATAAATACAGTGTAGTTAAATTTTAGATGTGAAAACATTATGCTTTGTCTTGACAGCACCACAGTTAGACATAAAGTTATAATGTTCAAATAGTCTCTTCTGAGACTCTCTATGCCATAAAACATGTAATCTTTCAAAGTGTATATGTATCTGTCATTTGACTTTCCCTGAAATCAGAAATAGATGGATGCGTATCCTGATTCTTCACATACAAATGTGAATTTCTTTCTCCTTCAGCCCCAAATCCACGTTACAAAGAGACACAGGTCTACATGATAAAACAAAGTTATTATTCGGGCCTGAGTGAAAACTGGTAATAATCACAGAAGCTGTGTTAAGGAAAGTTTCCTGCCTGCCCATCCAGGAGCCACTCTGTCAGGCACACCCCTGCCACCCCAGACTGTCACTGCTGGGACCGAGGACCCTTCGCAGGTGTGACCCAGCAGGTCTCACTGGGCTCCACACACCCCACTCACAGCCAGAACAAGCTTCCTCACCAGCTCTGTCCCAAGTTTCCCATAGCAGAGTCTCAGCCCTCTGGATCCTTTAAACAATGGAATGACAGAGTGGCAACAAGAAACAGCCCAAGCTGGTACCTCTGAGGAGGGACCCCAAAAAGGGAACTGCTGGGCTTTTCTGTCCTTGCAGTCTAAAGCTCTGGAGTCTGGGGTCTTCCTGCTCAGCTCCTGCCCTGCCTCTGGCTGTCCCTTACTGGGCTGTGCCAGAGGTCCCTGGGCCCTTTGTCACGCAAAAGGTTGACAGGTCACAGGCTCTTGCCTGGGCTCCCCCCACACTCAACCTGCACTGAATGGGGTCCTTGACAGCTGCAGGGTTGGGAATTTTTGGGCGTGGGGTTCTGTGGGGTTTCTGTTGTTGTTGGGGTTTCTTTAGGTTTTTTAATAAAAGCATCAGTCCAGTCAACTTGTTTCAAGAAACCTAAAGTCACTGTTCACTTCAGGGCAACTTCCCCTTTTGGCCCTACTAACACTGATGCTATTTCACCCAGTGATCTAGGAGTTATTTCTCTGATAATGAAGAAACTGATGCATCCATCACACTTTGGGTACGTAAAGTAGATCAAGTTCAGTTCCAAAGCTTCCTATACATACACATCCATTTTTTTGTGCATTAAAGACCTAAGGTATCCATTGCTCCTTGTTTAGCCCAAGAGATTAAGATCTCCACATTCCATAATCATTGCAGGTAATCTCTCCCATTTCCTACATTCTTGAACAGTAGTTGTCTAATATCTACATTTGGCAGATTTGTCTTGAAATAAAATTGCATATTTAAAAAAAGAACTTGTATGATGAGAATACATTCAGCGATGTGGAAGCTACAAAGAAAACCCCAGATGGCTCAGACAACAATAAGATATAATATTAAATTTAGACCTTTCATCAAATGTCCTCAAATTCATACTAAGGTCTCTTTTCAGCTTTGTACTTTCCTCTTATTTTAAATGCTAATGGATTATCAAAATCATCAGATTCCACCATACAATCCAGAATGTCTGCTTTTTAAACCACAGAAAATGAACTGCACAAGTTCTGTGCAGACAGAACACTATATCAAATTGATCTGCAAAGAAGCAGCCACCCTCAGCAGCTACTGCACAGGTACATATTAATTTTATGGTGCATTATTAGGACAGATACCTCAGCACGTTCATGACGGCCCTATTACTACAGCCTCATACTCTAAAAGCCACTGTGGTTATACAGTCTGTTATTCAAACCTCTGCAGACTTCCAAACAAAAGGAGCAAGGGATGCTCTCAATCATCACAGCACACACCAAGGTGCTCAAACCACCATCAACATCCAGAGATGAAATCACCAATGCCAGAGCTCATAGAACACCACTGGCTGCTCCAGAACAGACAGAATTTCTTAGTTTATGTATTGTACACTGCCTTTTTCCTCTATATGCACTAGCCCAAAAAAAGTGCCATTGCAAAAGGAAAGTGTTCATAAACAACAGTGCCTCTCAGCTTTAGAGGCATGTCCTTGTCTCTCTGAAAGAGAGCTTCAAGCTCAGTGAGAGCAGAAGTGCACCTGGAGAAAGTCACAAGAGGCAAGCATAAGAGGAGGAATATGTGATATGTCAAAGGAGCTTGTTCCATCTGAATTTAAGGGGAAAACAGACTGAGTATCCTAACATTTCACATGGAGGAGAAAAAAGAAAAAAAGTCTCATTCTTTATGGCTCAGATATTTCATGTTTTTTACGGGACCCCTGGGTTGCAGAATCCATAGTGGTCATCAGGCAGGCACAGGAGTTTCTATACATTTCCAAAGACTAGCACATGGATCGTGCATGTAAAAGGGAAATGGGCTCATGCTGTGTGATAACATGGACTGTTGAACCAGTATTTCAGAGCTATAGACAGCCACAAGCAAACTGAGCAGCACTGGATATTCTGTCAGCATTCCTTGCCCTTGAGTTCTTCCTACCAAAACCCATATCCCACACCCAGCAAATGTAAGCAACCAGATGCCCTGCAGCAAAATACTGCCTTCAGAACCCATGTTTGTGTCTGAAGTCTGAACCAAACTCTTAATGATCCAGATAGTCTGCAAGAATAAGAGGAAGAGCTGAAAAACACATGAACTTGTTTTGTGTAGAAGTCAGTGAGTTGGTTAGCTAAAAGAGAAAGAAGCCAACTAAGTCATCCTCAGAGCTGCTATAATTCACCTCCAGCATCCAGAGGACACTACAAAGCAATTTCCTCCCTCTGTGTAACCAAGACTCCCCTAAAAGATAATATTATTGTGAGTTCAAGATTCCTTAAACATATTTTGTTGCCACTAAAACAGTACATAGTAAGAATTACTGCAAGAAATTGTATATTTTAAATTAGGGCCAAAGGAACTTAAAGTCTGAACAGTAATTACTTATAGTTTAGTATAGATCAAAGGAAATAGTAAACAAAGTATTTTTGAACAATAGAAGAGATCCTCTCTATTTCATCACAAACATTCAACTTCTTAGTGAGAGGCAGTATGTCTCTCCCTGAAAGGGAAATTTTCTCACACTGCTAGAGATATATTAGGACATCAAGGTGGTTTTACCAAATCCTGCTAGTTTCAACAACAGCAAAAAAATAATAAATAAATAAATAGATAAAAACCCCAAAGATAATCTTCCTTGCTCAGCATCTAAAGACCAGACCAACAGCAAAGGTCTAAGACAAAACTTTAAGGGTAGAAAATATGGCAGCTCTGTATCTCTACTCTGCATTTGTTTTCTACTAATTAATGCCACATGAAAAGGCAAAGTTTAAACTGAAAATATAGTCTGAGAGAGAGACAAACTCTGTTCAATAACATTCCCATTTTCACGATCAACATTTCCAGCACAGAACACAGACTCAAAACACAAACTTTCTCATTTTGCCAAGCCCAATGTAAATCATACCTGTTAACCCTTTTAATGCAAACCATGACTGCCAGGAGTGCACAGAAGCAGTTAAGCAATTCAGACGTACTATCTGGGAAATACGTTTTCCTTCTTTTATCTGCTAAATCTCAATCTGAAAATGCAGCAATTTCAATTAAAGTAGAATATAAAGCATATAAAATACAGGCTAATGCCTGAATCTGAAATGCAGTGTGTGCCCTAAGGCACTATATCATACTTCAGTCTTGCTTTCATTCTGTCTAAATGTGTACTCACCAACAATAAAAGGTACACTCTACTTTGTTACACAGGTGGAATCCTTGTCTCTCCACTCTCTTTGATTTGATCGCTTCTACTTCAAAGCCGGCATATTGCAAAACTTTTTTGCAAAGTTTATGCAGACTTTAACTTCATTTCAGCGTGACCTTATAACTACAACAGCTCTGAGCTCCTTGAGACATTGATTATGTCTACATTGATGTTTGTACAATACCCACTGTAACAGGGCATTGTCTTAGGCTGGGGACTCTGGGCAATATTGTAACATAAATATTAAATAATAATAAAGTTCTGTCAAGTCAGTGATCTGTGAACTACAGCAGGTTCACGTGATCGTATATTATATATATAGCTCAAAGACAGCCCTCAGCAGCCATCATATAAAATCCCTATGGTCTAAAAAGTACTTAAACAATGATTTACACACAAGTCATAAAATTAATAGGAATTACATATATTCAAAACTAGTACATACACCAAAATTTATATTTGTGCTATAGTTAAAAAAATTCAAGGGCTCATTTTTTGCTTTGTCCTTACAAAAACTATTTTTGTTTCAAACTGTGAAAATTGTCAGAGATACATATACTAATAAAATACAAATCAACAACGGGGTATCAAAACATCAAAATTGATTCTGATAAATTTTGAATATACACTCTACATTAACAGACAAGTATAATTAGAAATTAGTTTAGATTACTAAGAGAGTTCCACATGAAGGTTCTCGACATAGGGCTAAAATTGATTTCCAGTTCATCTGTTTTTAGTCAATAATTTCACCATTTTCACCCATGCCATAAGAGCTGTGTGGTGTGCTGGCACTATTATTCCTTTCTGGAAAAACGCAAGTTGAGCTGCCTTACTTGGAAAATTGAGTTTTCACAGAGGGGTAACAAACAACAACAGGAAGAAATAAGAAAATTACAAAGTTGAATTCAGAAAAACACTTGTTTGGGTATCTCATTAATGAACAGAGAGGAAAAAAAGAAAAGAAAAAATGAGAAAACCAGACTAGAAGCACACTGCAAAATACCAAAATGTAAAACAAAAGCTCAACACGTATCTGTCTTTCATTTAGCTATGATGAGTCTTGTATATTTAAATGGAAACAAGACCTACTACAAAGCTAGTGAGAAAACATTCACTAAAACAGCGAAATGTGCCATTACCCCTTTATAAGACTAAGCAAATTATGGTTAAACCTGCTGTGTTTTTATTTTCATGCTACTTCAGTTAAGCATAGACAATTTAAATGGCTTTGGAACAGGGGGGTACATCTTCACAGTAAACTAAGGTATGTCCCATTTTTTCCCCAAAGTAAATTCCAGGGCTAGCTATTACGCAGAGAATTATACTCCTTATATGCAAAAGGACTCCTACATTAAAAAAAAAAAAAAACCCTACTTTTAAAGACTACATAGTTACCAAAGTGATACATACAACCTACTTAGAGGTATACCTAGTTATCACTAAAAAAAACTTGACCTGTTTCCAACAGATACCAAATACAAGAGAAACACATGAAACTAGATGGTTAAAAACTCTTGTAGCTAATAAAAAGAATAAATTAAGCCCTAATTAGCTTAAAATCTGAGCAACTCACCTGAGAGAGTTAAAGAAGGCTAAAAGCAAATCTAGATTTTGCAATAGAAGTATACTAAAGACCACATATTTGAAAGAGAAAAAAAATTCAAATGTTTTATTTGTTTTATCTAGTGATGAAAAGAAACAACAGCCTCTCTAAAACATGCTCTGAAGTACACTCTGAAAATGCAGTAGATGCTAAAAGTCTTATTTCAGATGAAACAGCTTCTCTATTTCATATGTTTCTTTCTATCACCATTAGGTATCTTTTATTTTTTCCTTATTGCTGGAAATAAAAAGTTACTTCTATTGACATTAAAAGCCTGATTTTACAAACTATTTAATGCACTCTAAGGATACTGTTAAAAGACACTGGCATGTTGATGTGAGCCGTACAAAGGTCAGTGATTTGGAGGCTCTTTCAGACAATTTGCCAGGATTTTGGCATTTTGTAAGCACACATAGGACAGCTCTCCAGCAAGCTGACCTTGACAGTGAATTGGATAAATAAACCTTCAATTTACCCCCTCCAGCTCGATGCTAGCCCAGCTGATCCCTCTGGAGCCTTCACCTGTCCATATCGTTCAACTGCCTGCAACTTTCAACTGACGAACATCCACAGCTTTACAGGTTCTGTGACAAACACCATCTAACAGATAAGGCTTCTGAAAAGTCAAAGTCAATAGTGTTTCCATTGAAAATTTAATGCTGCTTCCATCTTTACCCATCATTCTTCCTACTGTTGCATGTATCCCAGGAGGCACTTCAAGCAAAAGCACTACTCCATAACAGGTAATGACGTGGCATTTAATGATACTGTCCAAAGTGATCCAAGCCCATGGAAAGTAATGTGCACTCATGTACCAGATAAGCACAGCTGAATGTACTAGAACAGCAGTATCTCTCACTGCACTGTCACTAGATACAATGTGACATATGCTCTGCCACTGTACCTGGCTTTTCCTTTTACTTCACCATCAGAGGAAAAGAGCATTTTCAGATACAGAGCACCAAAGTGTTAAGGGAATTCAGTAAAAGGTAGGATGGCAACATATCCGTAATTAAGTATTCACAGCCTCTTTAATACTTCAGTGCTCTTGGATTCGCTACTAAAATCTGTGAATTATACCTCATTGAAGAATGTCCTTAATCGACTCTGACATGTTTTATTGGAGGCAGAAAAAATGTTTCAGTATGATAGATAAGGTTAAAAATGTTACTACTCTGATCATTTACTCTAGTGCCTTGCAAAAAACTCCAAAGCCAAAAACCATTTACATCATTCATCTGATGCAATGGAGAAAAAAAAAGCATTATCTGACAGCCCATTTTAGCTGACGGGACAAAGTGCACATTTTCAATTTTCTGACAATGTTATGTTGTTTATGTAGATAAGAAAAAGAAGAAAAAAACCATGACTGTAACATTTCTACCGCATGCCATAAGGATCTGAAATTCGAGTTAAACAGCAAAGTACCTTGAGACCATGCAGAGCATAGCATGACAAACAAAAATCATTTTTATGGTTTCAAACCAAATAACACATTACATGTTTTCTACTCTAATAGCAGCACAGAGTTCTGAGGCAGCCCCAGAACGCTGCAGCAAAGCTCAGCGTGACATCTCTATGCATGTGTGAAACGCTCCTCTCGCTGCCGCGGAACCACAAGGTAGTTCAACGAAAGCTACTGAAATATTTTTAAGTAAACATTTTAACTGAGCTTTTCTTGTATTAATTTTGATACTCTCCAGATATCAATGGCTTCTGCTTACACTACTCACTGCAAAAGAGACCAACAAGAGCCTCATACATATTCAATTTCTATTATTAGTTTTATTAGAGTGATCCATGACTACGTGGGAAAGTTAGCAAAGAAAAGAAATTGTTTAAACTCACCGCCAGAGACTTCTCTATGGAATGACACAACACTGCCAGAAAGAGACTGCTATGAAATGATATTCCTCATGACAGGGCACATTAAGTTTTCAAATAAATAACCTTTGCATTTAAAACTTACATGGATAAACTATATAAGAGATTGTATGGTTTAAGAGTCCCCATTTTACTTTTTCACCACCAAGAAATACGTCCTCTTTTTGGTCATGCCAATAAAGCAAAATGACTAGAAGTATTTTTACTTACTATGTAACTGACAAGATTATCATTTCAGCACAAATTAAGGAGAAACAGTGTTTACCACGAAAGTAAAGTAATCCCATTCCAGTTCATTTTCCTACTTATACACCTAAAGGTAAGCACACATTTACAGAACTGGCTCAATTACCTGAGGCTTTGTGGTACACACCTAAATTACTCAGGCATCTATGAGCTGCACCATTACCCATTAGAAACTGAAATGAAAACTTTCAAATAATTGGCTAGGACCCTAATTCTACAGCATGGACAAGGCTTTAAATTAGTACCAGATGCTGGATTTTATTCTTTAAACAACAGTTCTAAGGACAGAGAAAGATTCATCTTCCAAGCCTACTTCTGCCTGCAGACAGTATGACCCATCTTAATGAGGTTGCTGAATGCTTTATGAGCAATTTCATCCACTAGTTACTATATTCTGGCACCAAAATTGCAATATTCATTTTAAATCTTGCCATTAGGACAGTATTGCATTCTGCCAAATTTCCAATGCCGATTCTTACATTCGATTGTGATTGAGTGTTTCTCCAGAACCAAGCAGATAACAGCAAGGTCTGCCTATGCATCCTGTGCCATAACCAGCTCACTAAAAGCTCCCTGTTCCCAAAGACACCGTTTGCAAAAGAGACACTGGGAAAACAGTTTTCCGTGACCCAGTTACATCCGTGCTACCTGCTGCTGCTATCAGTTACCTATATCTCTGCTTATGTGTTTAATCACAGTCATAAAAATCCTACTGAATGGAATGGTCCCACCTCTGAAAGACAGAGAGGGGAATAAGACAAGGAGAATGGAGAATTCAGGGTTTATTTCAAAATTTTGAGGAAAAATACGGCCACATGCTCAGGCAAATGAAAAAAATATACGGTGTAAGTGTGTTTGCATGTCGCACTAGAGTCCGTCAGTCACAAACCCCGTTTACTCTAATACCATACACAGACCTGTGACCTAGGAAAAACATCCAAAAAGGCCATTTTCAGAAAACTACTATTTTAAAAGCACACATGAATTTGAGGAATATGAAAAAAGCTTTCCTACTTTAAGTTTTTCCTTAAAGTGTGTGCTTTAGAAGACCAGTTGTCACCCATGAGAATGAAGTCCCTCTACTGCTTCATAGAAATTTTCAGTGCTGAGACTGTGGCCATGGGAGATACCACACACCACAGCCAACCAAGTGTTCTTCAAATTAACTGTGGAAAGCAAAGCAAGCGGGTCTTTATCTCATCTTCTCTGGAAAAAAACCAACAGACTCATAAGTAAGGTGGACTTTAATACAAAAATAAAAAAAATTTACCCCAAAGTAAAAAAAAAGAAAACCCACAAGTTGAAGAACATGGAGTCAGTCAGAATTCATGATCCAGAGCTACCTAGAAAATCCTATGAAAACATACCGTGAAGTTACAATTAACCCCAGAATATTTAACTTGAAACTTTTACATTCTTGATGAATGAATTTTAACATACCAAATTTTTCACCAGAGAAATCAATATACCATCTCTGTCCATATTATCACTGCCATGCATGCACAAGCTCACTCATCTATGCCTCAGTTTTTGGCATCCTACTTTCTTTGCCTTTGAAATTATTTATAATATTGTTTTTGCTGCATAATAATTGCTTTTCTTTTATACATTGAAGGGCTCAGGAGGAAGAAAGGAGGAGGGAAGGAAAGAAAGAAAATGTACTTTCCTTGCTATTAATTTTCAGACTGCTTTTTTTTTTATTTATTTTAAAGTAAGATGTTTTGTTTCCCAGGCAGTGTGTATGCCTTGCTCTATGAAGTGCAAGGTGCAATTGCTGCCCTAGCTCTGTGTGTGGCTGTGGCCTTAGAAGTCAAGGATAAAAGAAACAAAACTTTTTTTTTTTTTCATTCTGAAGTGAAAAATCCATTTGATTTCTTTTTGTTTATTGCTGCATTACTTAGGTAATTGCTTGAGTTGAGTCAGACTGACGGCAGAGCTCTGGACCCTCTGACTCCAATCCTTTTGCTTTATTTATTAGTCTCACTTATTAAAAGAATGTCTTGACTTATATGATGGGTACTATTCAAGCAGAAGTTAAATCACTTATATTTGCAGTCTCAGTCACTGACTCACAAAGGCTGAGCATACCATGCTACGTATTCACAAAAATGCTCTAAACCACAAAAACTGTAAGCTCAGCCCTAAAAAATGAGATTGTTCAAAAAGGTCTGTGAAGATTTGCAAAATGTTTAAGTGAACCAAGCCATGGTAACTTGTACACAAAAGTCATTCCACACGAAAAAACATGTGCATCAACAGACATAAAACCTGGCCATGCTTGAGCAGCTCACATGCAATAGGACCTAATTTATTCAGTGAAACCTAGACAAAATTTAGCTTATCCTCTGCCTCTCAGAATGAACCAAAGACCTGTTATTTCAAACAGCACTGTTTTTTCAGTATTTTTTAACATTCTTAATAGATATCAAGCTCCTGAGGGCTTCTACTATGTGCTGATTCTGTGCAAAAGCAGAGATATTTCACTACCTGTTACCTCAAACGGTGCTGATGTCTTCTTCTCAAACTCAGGCTGGCTAACAATGAAATCTTTCATGAAAATATCAGATTACAAGATAAGTTACAAAAGGAAAGGACTTCAGCTATTTTTTAAATTTCAATTGATGTTTTAACCTGATGGCCCAGGATAAAACTACACACATAGAGTAAGAAATCCATGTGTCCAAACCTTTAACCTTGTCATAAAATTTTCCATTCTTTTCATCTCTAATATTCAACATATTTGTTTTAATAAGCTATTCACATCCCCAACATCTTTAAAGACAGAAAGGAGTTGTGGTTAGTCATGTACTGAAAGACAAGACTTCTGGTTGATGTTCCTGGGTTCACATGTCCATCCTGTCTTTGCCAGATTTCTAGGAATAACTTCCTCACTCTGATTTTTCCCACTCTCAGTGTTAGCTTCTCTTTCAGTCCTGTCCTGTAGCTGAGTTACACTGGCCCTGGCACAAAATGAGGTGCATTCCTGTAAGCCATTAGGGATATTCTTAGTGCTGGTTTTTTCCAGCCTATTAGTTTTTGTGCTAGTACTGTACTGGTAGCCTGTAGCAATGCAGTGTTTTGGTGTATGACTTCTGGATTTGCTTGAGGCCACAACAGTATCAGTGTTCTGTGTCGTTTCTATTTTGTCTCAGGCAGCCTTTGCACTCACTTGAAGTAAGTGTTGTCTTTTGCCACTGACAATTGAGAATGTTGGTCGATATTATGTGAAAAACATGCTCCACCTTGACGTTTAAAGCCAGTAAACTAAAGGTTTGTTGAGAAAGCAAGGAAAGGAAGTGGGAGCCTGAGTGAAGAGTTTCATGAGCTCTGTTGTTAAAGGTAAGGTAATCTAGGTAAGTTAATCTAGGTAAGAGCTTCTTTGTTATTTCAGGATTTACTCACCAGGCTGCCAAGAGACCATCCTAGAAATTCTTCCACAACCCTTCTGCTTCAAAGTGTTCAGTATTATCAAACTCTTGCTTTCATTTCCATTCTTTGTTAATGACCAACAAACATCTCCTATAAAGGAAGTCTCTCAACTTACCCTTCCAAACCTCACAGTACCAATATTCTTCTCTCTCAACAACTAAATTCTCCTGAAATGCTCGTCTCCACTTGCACTGAGTGGCGTAACATTTTCTAGTCTGTTCCCAGGCCCCAACCCAGATTATTTCCTCAGTGCCACTAACTCTTCATCAGTTGCCTCTTCTCTTTTGGCTTCTCCTTCTGTCATTTCACACTTGATTGCCTTCTCTCTAACATCTCGTATAATGTATACTCTTCTGCTACATTTCATTTTACTTCTTCTACATTTTAGGATAACCAGAAAGGAGCATCAGCTGCTCACTGTCCACTAAGCCTGTCTTGTACCCTAAAATAATATTTACATTGTCCATAATCCTGGCAGAGGCCTCCAGCCCTCACAATGACCCACAGCACATGGTCACCTGCCAACCTAAAGTCAATGGTATATAAGATGGGGACAAAACTGGTTCAATTACAACACCAAAGAATTCCTCTGCCTTTCTCAAAAATATCTTCATTGTGCAGCTCACTGGCCTTACAAGTATATTGAAAATTTCTGGGTGTGCTGCCTTCAAACTCCAATTACCATAATTTCATCTCATAATTAATAAAGTAAAAGTAGAAGCAGTAGTGCTTCTGATTTACATAATTAGTATAAAATGCATGCATTGTTCAAACAAAATGCTGCAACCAAATTTTGAAACTTGATGGCATAAAACTAAGGCCCTTAATCTATAATTAAATTTAAGATAGCTTGATTTTAAGGACATGGAATATTTTCAGAACAGGTGCAAAATTTATGTGGGCAACAAATCTATTAAAATACTGAGATACTACTGGAACAGGAACAAAATGTTCCTTACCCGAGTGTGGCCATTTCCATTGGAAATGCACATGCAGAGCACTAATTAAATCCTCTTTATTGATTGACGTGACAACTCCAAAAAACAAAGCTTTGAAGAAGGGCTTCACAGGCTTTTCCTGAAAAAGAAAACAGGAAAAATTAAAAAATAAGTATATAAATAAATAAAATCAAAGCACACTCTTGCAAAATTGTAAAAGCTGTTCTGACCACCTGCTCACTAGAATGGATCCCAGGAAAGCCAGGTGTGTGCAAGTGTTCAATTTAGGAAGAAGCCTCTCCAGATAAGCCTTTCAAAGGACAGAGCTAAAGCTTTGTGGCCACAGTGTTATGGACAAAAACTGATTGGAAATCCCTCTTCCTGTCTATTTAAGGCTATCTACAAGTCATACTGTGCTTTTGAGAGATGACTGTGGTGTTACTGCTGAAGAGTTTGCAGGTATTGCTCGCACAACGCAGGATTTTCACAGGAGGGACATGTGACAGTTTAACAAACCTAAAAATGCAAAGGTGCATTCAGCTGCAAAAAAGTGCATTTCAATCAAAAGAAAGCATTATTTGAAACCACTAGTCATTATCACATCCAAAATATTTTATTTCTATTAAAAAGAAACTTTAAAATTGAGTGATTCACCGCTAATTTTATCTCCAGTGACAGCACCCAAATTTCTCTTCAAAATTACAGATACCAAGTTACCACAGAATTTTTATTATTTTAATGTTACAATAACACAGATGATAGTTATCTTAGCAGAAAGATGAAGAGATTACTGAATTCTAAACCTGAGATGGAAACAAATTTCTTACTTTAAATTGTGTCACCCTCTCTCCACAGAGTGATTATAATCGGGGGGGGGGGGCAGTAAAGCCCTCCAGAAGCAAGCCTTTCATAACTTCACCATTTTTCACAGGCAAGTATAATTACAGTTTTGCATAACCATCTAATGAGAGGAAGTCCTTTCTTGCAGTGTTAATAAAGGACCTTGCATAACATGTTAACAAAGCAATGGCACTCTATGGAGGTAATGTCATTGTGTAATTAGCATGCTCATAAGATGACTTAAGATTACAGTTTATCTGAACCTAATAACTGCCTATCAGCTGCTTTACTGTTCTGTCTTTTTGAATATATCTTTCCTCATGAATGGTTTCAGTACCCACCCGCTCAGTGCAGAAGCACAGAGGGAATAAAACAAGCCAGTAATGAAACAGAAACAAAAAATTGAGTTTGAGAGCAATGAAACGAATAAACATGAAAAACCCCAGCTTTTTCACATACTTAGACATGTATTTTAAGACATGGTATCACAAATATCAGTCTTTGTTACTCATTTCTAGATGGTACAACATTTGAAATTATATGAAAAAGCTACTGGAAATTATACTGGTCACTTCACACATGACATAAAAGTAGAGTTTGGGAAGAACTGGACAGTTCTCTAAGCCACTTAGCACGCTCTTTCACAGGAGACTACCCTTGGCTGGAACACTCAAACTCAGTATTTACCAGCAGCCTGGTTGCTTCTCCTCTCCTGTACCCATAGGCTCATAGACAGAGTAGAATCAAATTCATCAGAATCTGGTAGTACACCTGGACTAGAATCACCCTTCCAGTTTCCAGTTCTGCAAGTTGGACCTAAGAAAGTAGCAATAAAGAAATAACCAGAAATGCAAGAACTCAGCCTGGAATAACATCATGTTGATTCATGGATCCTGATAGAGAAAATCCCTTTCAATCCCTTTTTCTCTGTCAGACTCAAGAAAGAAAGCCAAGTGAATGAAAAAATAGAGGGTAACAAATAGAGGATAAGTTTTGGCTTGGCGTGTTCTTTATAATGTGTACACTTCAGAGCTGGAAGGAAGAGAATTCACAGTTTTGGGGACCACAAATACTCAAGCCCCTGAAAACAATGAGGGCCTCGATGAAGACAGAAATTAGACAAAGAGCACTCTCTATCTCCCAACTTAAAACGATTACAAAAGAATAAGAAATTACACGCAAAACTTTTCCTTTAAAAAAAAAAATAAAAAACGCATCTCCCTGAAGTAGTAACTGTAAAACAAATTAAGACATTTCCAAGTATTTGCTAACCTACTTACAGGCATCATTGCTCCCTTGGGCCTTTGTAGCCTTACACCTTCCTTAACGGACTAGCTGAATAGGTAAATGGGTTATATCAGGCCAGGAAATCAATGTGTATACTGTGTTCTCAGCCCCAGATGAGCTTGTCGAAGCCATTTTATTATAGCTGGAGGAGCTGTATTGATCTCACTGTTAACTACTCGGAGGTGGCAAGCAATCCGATGAAGATGCGTCCTGCCGTCCATCCAAATGCTTTCTCCCCTCAATAGCCCTAACAGAGTTAAGTGTTTGCAGATTGAATTAATTTAATGTTTGCTTAATCAAAACTGACTATGCTGGAGCCTAAATTCTATTAATTACGAAAGGAACCACACTAATGCTGTAACATGACGTTAGGCTGGAAAGGGCTTTATTTTACTATGACAAGAGGGAAGAAAGGTCATAGGGAGAATGGGGGGATAAATCAGGAGTTATTTCATAAAAATATCTATTTTTTTTATTTCACATTCCCCAAACAGAGAGAGAGTTCAGACTTCTCTGCTTTTTTCTGAAATGGGGTTATTGTCAGGCAGCAAAACTTCCCTTCACTGAATTGAGAGGCACAGCATGTTAACTTTATCCTTGATGATGAGGAAGAAAGAAGTTGTAACATCACCCAGATTTATTTACGCAACAAAGGTCTTCTCTTGAATAAAACCAGATGCAATTTCTCCAATTTCTTGTTTTTATTTAGTCCTAAGGTTAGACTAATGATTTTCTTAAAGAAAGTCACTGTCTAAGAAAATTTTCCCAGATTTTCCACACACAATGGCAATGCACTACAAGTAAACAGAGATAGTAAAGTAAGACAAGTACTGTTTTACACTAATATAACTAAAAGATATTCAACAATATTATCCAGGCATCAGCCAATACACATGCTGGGTTCTAATGCTCATGGAACATTTAACAGAGAAGCACAGGTAAGATTTCCAGTTAACTTTTCTCTAGAAAAAGCTTAAGGAACAAGGACAAGTGCCATTGTTTTGTTTGATCAGGTGTTCCTGATTATTTCAAAATCCATCACTTCTAATATCTCACAGATGGAGAATCTCTCTTTAGCTGGTTTCTCTTTTCCTTTTTTTCCCCAAAAGTAGTTATTTCACACAGCACTTCATGGTGCTGCATATTCTTAAACTAATTTTGGTGTTAAATTATCTGTCTTCATTTACAGAAGTGAGTTTGCTTTCTTTTCCTCTTCCTAAATAGTCTAAAATTGAAAAGAGTAAGTTTTGTATGGGAGCAAAATAATGTTGATTTGATTAATACAGCCATATGCTTACAAAGCACACACACTGAGTGTTAAATAACAAACAGTAGCCAACTGCACAGATCAGCTACATATGAAACGTGTCCTGGAACAATGACTATTTCAAACAGAAGAACAGTCTATGCTCTTTTCTTACACCCCAATTTACCGTTTCAGTTAGGCTACAAAATATGTTCCTGATTTGTTATGAAAAATGTTTAGATTTTTCTCTCACAAGCATAGAGAGACAACACAGCAAAATAATTCTAAGAAAAAAATCCTCTGTCTGCCTCTCATGGTCTTCATCACTATTATTTTAACTTAATGCCAGTCCTGGCTTCAAGAGTTTCCAAGCTACATTTTAGTCTGAGCAGAGAAGTTTTGTGCAATCATATTTAACCAGTGAATTTATTCCATCAAAAAAGAGAAATATTACTCCAAGAAACATTGTTCAGTAAGAAAGAAGACCAATGTCCCACTACCTCTAGTGCAAAGCTAAAGCAGATCCCAGAAAGGCAGGAGCTTGCTATACCTAATCACAAGGTAAAAAGCAAACAGGAACAAAGCGTGCAGACTTGGGCAGACAACATCCATCTTCCACTTCAAGAAAGGTCATAAACAGCAGTTTGTGAATTTAGAAATTACTTTTCCCCTTCTGTTAAAAGTCTTTGTGATGACATCGGAGTTTTGCTGAAAGGATTTTGGTATAGTCATCACCATTGTGTTTTACAGGAACTGAACCACGAATTCAAAACTACTCTGGTGCTAAACAACAGGTAAAACATTCTGAAAGCCAAACTTATTCTCACATAAAGGAATTCAACTTTGAGTCATATTTGAAAAGGATGCCTTTGGAGTTGCTGAACTTCCTCCTGCATCAAATCTTCATTACACTTTGTGAAGCAGAAAAATTTGAAACATAGCCACAAAATATTTAAAATAAATAACAAAAAAGGCCAGCAACAAATAACCTGCAGAATAAGACTGTCTCATCAGAGAGAAAATGGGATAATTAATTTTCTGAATAATTTACATGTGAAACATAATTTCTTCCCTCCATACTTTGCCTGTTACCAGGATTACTGATATGGCCAGTCCTTCAAGAACAGGGTCTTTTTCAACTTCAAAACTATTACTTATCAAACACCAAAAATGAGTTTGAGGAGAAGAAAGCAGACCCTGTGGTTGTTACAAGAATCATAACTGATGAGTGAAGGTGATAATAATGCTGAGATAGGTTTTGTGGCTACTGTAAGCATTTATACTGCACTTAAATTTCAGCTCGTACATTCATTTAATGCAAGCCAAAATTCTCATCTTGCTTCTCAGATAAGAATATTCCTTTTGCTAAATGATCATTTTCCACTGAGGTGTAATGTTTGAAATCTGCATTTCATGTCAGAGGTGGCTGATCTACAGAGGGAGCAGTGAAACCCAGTATAATAAAATACTGTTTTTTACAAGCCATACCTTATCACAGCATCAAGATCATTCTAGGTTAAAACGCCAATGAAATGAAAAATTCTCATTACAATTGATTCAAACATGTCAAAATGCATTTTACTTTAATCAAACTACCCTGCCCTTCACTTTTCAAACATTTCTAAAACATAAATTGTATCTCACATTACAGAAAGAAACAAAACTGGCTGCTTTAAACCATAATCATTGCAAATTGCAGCATTGACACCTCTGAATTAAAATTGCAGGAGAATTCACATTTAGGTTGTTTGAACCACTATCTACAGTCATTTGACATATTATAAGATCAGAATAATTTTAAGACGAATATCATATTCTTCCCCATGTATTTCATTAGCGAGGATCATTTGGATAAAAACAGAGCTCTATTTTTGAAGTCCACTGACTTGCCAGAGATAACTGCTAAGAGTTCAGTGTTTGTGGTATAACAAGCTCTGAATGACAGTGTTCTCTCCTATTTCTCAAGAGTACAGCTTTGTCATCTACCACTGTGATCCCAACAAAGAAAAATCCAGATGTCTGCAAATTAAAGGAGAGCTGGATGACATTCTGCTGTTAATGCTCAGCATACATAAATCATTGTAATAAGAGAAGATTGTTATATTAACCTTTGTCACGCAATTTTCTTTTTCTCTGTAAGAAATAGGAAAAACAACAAATTAGGTGGCACAATAATTCTATTTTGAAGCAGAATGGTGCAGAGAACTTTTATCCCCTTGCCAGTCACATGATTCCCACTTACCTGGAATTTTATATGTGCCCTATAAGAAGTTAATAGTATGCACACATACTGCCCTTCAATTGGTATATTGCTAGAAAGATGGAAAACATCTTACAAATAAATCATAATTTTAAAGGAATAGATACTGGAAGACAGGAAGCCGTGAAATTTAACCTTTGCCCTACCAAAAATCCATCTTATGGCCACTGAAATGCTTTAGTTCCCTCTGCCACTTATCATACGTGGGAAATGGGACATTAAAAATTCCATGTATTAAAAGTGAATATACAATATCTGTGTCTATGCACCATCCCAGCTGCTGCAGTGTACAAACGTAAGAATATTTTCACACAAAGGAGCTGGTAGGATTGGAACCTCCACCTCAGTGGAATCCCAGGAAAGAGGTAATGGGTTCCATTGAATAGACCCAGTAATATTTTAGGTCTCTGGTATATAGAACACACATGCAGAGTGTATAAGATTAATGCTGAAAACTTATCCTCATGCCAGAGACCTGCCGTTGTTCCGAAATATTTTGTTTCGAAAAGTTCCAGTGACAAATAACTAGTGATCTAACTTACTAAATAGCTAAATAAATAGGTGTTCAAATGAGCTGCCTTAACTTAGGGACGTGGTGTCATGGGAAATATCCTGTCATTCCGCTCGGGCTCCCAGGTGTTTTGCTGCAAGTTTCATCACTACCTCACAAACTCTCTTTTTCAACATAATACAGATGTGCTGGGTGAATAGAAAGGTTGAGGATTGAGCTTTCCAAGCTTAAAAAATTATATTCACAATCAAATGGCTTCAAAGGAAGATTCAGTTTGGTTTTGACCATTTCTGCAGTAGGCAAGAGGATAATTAGAATACTTATGTGAAATAAAACAGGAAAATGTAATAATTCAGAATTATTTTCCACCATTTCAGTACATTCATATTTCACAAAGTACTTTAAAGTGAAAATAAATATTAAAAAAGCCATATAACCTAATCCTTACAGCATAGTACAGACAGACAGATATAATGTATTATCAACAACCTAAAAAACCCAAGGTATTGCTCTACTCTAGTTTGATTCATCATAGTCCCAACTTTTTTATTATTTGAACTGCATATCAAACTTACCTTCTTGTCCTTCATACAGTCACTTAGTCAATTCGAAAGTGTCCCAGTACATACATAATTAAGATACAAGTAAACTTATTAAAAATGTAAGGGGGAAAGGCACCCTGGAAAACTCTTCACCTTATTTTTTGCAACAGAAGCATCTAGGAATCTAAGTACAATTTCAGAAAATTGGACACCTGCTGATGGTTTTAGTATATTTGGAAATAAGTTGCACATTCCCAAGGAAACGTGGGCTTTAATTGAGGACAATATTGTACATTATTGGGATGTCACACTAATTCCTCCATGGACAGGAGGATGAAAGTACAATGAACACGTTCCCATGCTGCAAAGGTTGAAGGATGGCTATACACTACTGCAGTATATATAGTATTTCTGCTGTCTCGCCCGTATCAAAGACCCCCAACTCCTACAGAATGTGACCAACTCCAAAATGAAAAAGCTTCCCTAAAGTCAGAGTTCACATTCTTAAAGATAAAGCACTGCCTGAGCTGTTGCTGCATTGAAAGCCTATAAAATTACTGTTTATATAATAATTATAGACCACTTTGACTCACACTTTTAGATTTTTTTCTAGATTTTCTTTCTCTGACAAACAAAATCAAAGGCAGTTATTCCAAGAAAATCAGGGAATATGTTTGAGATCCCACTCGATACCATTAACTATGGATTTAAAAGAAAACCAAAACCAGCAACAGCACAAATGAGGAGTCGAGATAATATTTCTAAATTCACCTTGATGGAAGCTCTCCATATGGATGGCAAACTGACAGGCAGCTGTAGTACCACAGGAGCCACTGGGAGCGTGCAAGCTCCCAATTCTGGCCCTTCACTTTACATGAAGATAAATATAAACACGTGGGATACATCTGCTAAACTACACTGGAATTATTCTTTGCTTCCTTTTTACTGCATCCATGTTACAAAATAGTACAGTTTTGTGCATATCTTTGAACATTTTCTCCTGAAATGAAGTTCTTTTTTAAAGTATGAGTTGCAGCAATTTTTTCCACTTTTTCCACAGTCTTACTTTCAGGAAGCATAATGTACTTTATTTTCTTGAAAAAGGAGGTGTAAAGGGAAAAAAAAAATGAAAGAAAATAACAAAAATATTTTTTTCACCTGATTCTCCAGTACTCCAACTTCGTGCTGCAGCCAGAAATAGCATCAGCAAGCTGGGCTTGCCTCTAAACTGTCCCTCTGGAGCCAGAAGGGCCAACAGCTGGGAAGGAAAGGAGAGGAAACAGCAGGAGGAGGAAAGAGCTGTGCAGCAATTCCACATGAGCAGGATTGCTCAATGCCGTAGAAAAGGTGAGTCTGCCACCATCATTAAAGTCATTCTCATTGAGTTTTGCTTCCCAGGCTAGAGTGGCAGTAAGTATCAAGATTTGGTTTACTAAAAGCTCTAGGTATTTCATCCTTTTCTTTCCATTTCCCAGCTCACACACTTCTTCCCACTTTTACACAAAAAATATCTAAGCTTTTTTATTCACCCAACTGTAGAATCCTTCAGGAGCATCAGGGATATGCATTCACCATAAGGCTGGCTTTGCACACCTTGTATTTCAGAAGGTAAGAAATTTTTCACTGCTGACTGATATTTTCTAACCAGAACAAAAGACAGACCTTAAATTCTGAGCCTGTCACAGTCTCAGTGCCTCTGAGGTTCCCAGCATTTCAGCCCATGTTTCCATCTGCATTCCTGCAACTTGAGGGGGTAAAGGAGACACCAATTAAGGAACAACAGTGAATCTCAGCAAAAGAGCTTTTTGACTAAGAATTAGGTTGTTCTCGTATCCTTTGTTGTTCTCTTTAAAAATATTTAACAAAAATCAGTTTGAAATTGGCAGATGCATGATTTCACAGTTATGATGATTAACTCAGAGAAGTTTCTCAGCTCTGTGCTCAGCCCCACACACAAGTTTAGTTTGTGTTCTGAACTCAGTTTGCAAAAGATTGGTCCCCTGAAACTGCAGACAGAAAACAGTAATGCTAATGAGCCAAAAACAGCCCTTGCAATCTCTCTCATGATTTTTTGTGGTTTTTTGGTAACATACATACCATTCTCATCACCACAATATCTTTTAAAAAAAAAAAACATTTCCATTCTGAAGGCACCTAGCACTAGCTGGAAACATTCTTTCTGCAATACTTAATACAGACCAGAAGTATAATTAATTTTTTTAAAACTATGTTTTTCTCAGCTCTCGCTGCAATCTCTATCACTTCTTTGGGATAAAATCACGAATAACGAAGATGAGTAAGAAAGCAACTTGTACTATTTAAGAATGGACAAAAAAATCCAAACAAACAAAAAGGAGAGTATGGGACCCCAACCAAAACACTAAACTCCATTACACTTGACTGTAGCCACACTCCTCATTTTACTACAAGGCACAGGCCAGAGGAAGCCAATAGAACTGCAGTAGTTTATAAATATTTTGAATTAACTCAATTTATATATCCAATCCATTTTAGTCCAGCCATTCAAAACTGCATATTCTGTCAGTTTGCAGCACACCCATTTCTGCACAGCTCCTTACAGGATCAGTAAAGGAGAAACACCCTTGCATCATCTACCATGACCTTCCCTTTAAAAATAAAAATTCCCCTTTTTCTGTGCTGCATATTAATTTATAGTAGCAAGACAACAGTATCAGCTGTCCATTTAAGTTATTTTAGGTTAGTTTACAGCCTGGTCCTTGAAACTCTATCTTTTAAGTATCTCAAACATGTATATACTGTGTTCTGAAGAGCTTTCATGAAGAATGTTTATTAGTCACTTTGATCTAAATTCATCACAAAAGAAACTATCTTAAAGTACATAATGTTCTCCTAAGTGACACATGCCGAAGCTGTTATCCTACTTTTAACCCGTGCTTTTAAGGATCTGAACCCGGCCTTACGTCGTCTAAAACTTAATTAAAAGAACGCTGTCAATATCAATGTCAAAGTAACTTGTCACCCTACGAATGAGAGCCTCAGTCAATTTTTCAAACTGTGCCAAACTTTTGAAGGGCTCTTTCACTTTATAAATCAACTAGCAGCTTAGAATATCCTGGCAGCACCTTCAAGGAACGAATCAAAACGACAGGAAAAGAGGGGATAACAATCAAAGCTTGACTGAATACAGGTGTTTGAGTTTACAGACGAACCACAAATGCCTGGATCTTTGACAGCTGTTGATGTTATCAGTTATGTGCAGCTATTATTGGCTCCGGTCTTAGGGGCTGTAAGGCCTTTCCCTTAGCAACATCTCTGTGGCTGATAACATTTGGCTGAACTTTCAGATCTTAACCTCCCTTCTGACTTTTTGCAGTCAAACCCGCCTAAACTGATCACAGGAAGAGACATGCAGCGGGAAGACAAGTAAAATATTATTGACTGGACTGTTTCATGTCTATTAGGAAGAAAGAGCAAGGGAGGGGAGAGCTTTCCAACTTGACAGGCTTCAAGATAATCAGGGAAGGAATCAAGGCAACAGAGTAACCCTTAGAAAAGTAAGAAAGCAATGGCTTATGAGAGGTCATTGTTCTATACAGGGAACAAACATGGGGTGATATTTTATTAGGCTCCAATTTGAGTTCCCCCATTTTAGTACTTGTATTTTTTAGTGCTGCCACTTAATAGGCCTAGAGCAATTTCATGGAACACAATACAGTATTATCGCTAAAGTCTTTAGTTTTACTTAAAGCATACACAGATGAGTAAATTGTTGAGATTCTCATCAGATCAAACCATGCTCCTGAGCATTTTCAGAATAGTCAAGTTTTTAAGTAGTTTTATAATTCTGATTTGGCACTTGTTATCAGTGTTTTCCTGGGCAAACTTTCCCCTGTTCCACTAGCAGAAGCCAGGCAAAAGCAAACTTCAGTAAATAGCATGAGCATATTTGTGAAGTTGTTTCATTGGCAATGACAATTTTTCTGCCAGTGCCATGCAGAGCTAGATGGACTATTCAAAATTCTCTGTGTTCCTCCTGGGTAAATGCCAGGAAGTTCCCTACACATCTATACACAGGCAAATCATCAATCTGATGACCAGATCAAGCTCATCATTTTAAGATCAATAAATTACTAGGCCAATGAATTAGCAACATGACACATGGGGGCTCACTGATCTCTTCCAGGGTATAAAGGCAGCCCCAGACTTGTACAGCATCACACAGAAATCATGGTTTGGACCCAATACTCCAAAAGGCCTTGTTCCTCAGTGGAGCAGCACTCAGGTGTTAACATTGCTCAAGAGCAGGAGCACCTCATTTGTGCTCTTTGCAAAGCCCTTCTCCTTTCTAAATTCTAGGGGAGTGCCACTCATGACACAGTGGCTTGGGGTTTTTTCAAGGTTTTCATATTAAGGCTTTCTCAACAAGTAATCCACCTTTTTAATAGTAAAAGTTTTCATCTTTAATTGTGTAATATGCTTACTTTTTGCCAAGTACATTGTAACTCCCACAGGAAAACCCTGCTGAACACAGTATGTGTTATTATCACTCCAGATCACACAGCACAGATCATTAAGTGACAACCATATGACAGTATCGATAATAATTAAACAATGGGAGGAAAAGACATAACTGGAGAAGGTATTGCAAAACAAAAAGAGACTTGAGAATTATGCTGCATCATTGTTGATACTTGCAAAAATAAAATCCTTTTGATTAGTAGCTTTTGAAAGAAAACAGTGCTGGTATACATGAGTTTCATCTCCAAATACAAACTGAGGTATAGACTGCATCTATAGATCAGGCCCAGCTGCACAGAAATTATCAGAGGTACCACGACCTATATTAACAGACTGATATTATACTTTTTTATGAATAAAAATCAAGAAATAATAGGTCCAGTTTACCTTTTTAAAGTAATTTAGGAACTTAAATATTATTAGAGTTTAAGTTTATAATTCTATTTTTAAAAATCGTGTTCAGCCATAAAGATGTCACCATTTTAACCATCAAGTAAAGGTCACATCGGCATTCAGGATATAACTTAACTATTCTTTTTCATGCTTTGACTCTGAATCTTTACATCTGCACTTACTTGGAGGTAACTGCTAGAATCATAATCATATATTTAAATTAGTCACTAGGAAAAAATTAGAATGTTTTAGAAGAAAATTAGAAGTGAATGTTTCAAGAACTCATAATATTCCTTGGACATCTTTTTTTTATATACATCTTCCTTATAAGGCCTACACTGAGACAGCATCAACCCACAGGAAGACATTCAGAGGTACACACGTTAATAAATGCTATTAGCCTTCAGTCAGAAAGCAAACTGGGAAGAGTGACAAATCACAGAAATTAATTACTGAATTGTGAGTATCAAAAAAATTTCATAAAAAACCACACATGTAAATATTCACCATAGAACCTAGAACAATGCTAATTAATGCAAACAGCCCATGAATTCATGAGGAGTTTACTGAAAATTCAAAAGGGAAAAAAAAGATTGCTTTCACGTCTCTCTCTATATGTATCTCAGAATATATTCTCCATATTAACCACAATATGTTATAACATTATTAGAACAAAATTTTAAAGGTCAGTAAAGGCAAGGAATTTATGGCAAACAACATCATGAACTGGCCCTAATTCCACACGCCTCTGTAGCACAGCAATTGAGACAGAACTCAAAAAACACTTTTATGTCCTTCCTAGCTCCTGAAATTAGCTGGCACCTGGGTTTTCCAATTTACACCCCTCATGCAACAGCCCTGTAAAGGTCATGCACCAGCAGTGGAACGCAATGTGCTGCTCAGAGCACTGCCTGCCCCCAAATCTGATCTACATTAGGATCCCAGAGCAGCACCTCTTCCAGCCCTTACCACACCCAAACAGAGCACAAGGACTGGAGCAGCCAACTTTAACGGGGGAGGTTTTTGTCAAAAAGTGAAAGGCATATGGTACACAGCCAAATCTATTTCATTTTGCCATCACTTTTGGTACCTTCATGTTAGTGTTGGAAGATTTCAGATTAGTCAAACAGCTGCTTTGGCTAAGAAAAGTAGAATTTGGAAAAGGGGCTCTATCTCAGGAAACAGAAATTATAACACTTATCTATGATTCACGAGAAATTACAGAACTATCCTTATTATCACTGTCATAAAGTTACATGAAAATTAAAGCTCTTGCCTAGGAAACTGATATCAATATATCTTACAGCATGTCTTACTTATCAAGAAGCCCTTAAAGAACAACTGCCAATGACAAAATAGAAGTTCTTTTTATGTTGGAATTGTGATATTATGAGGCACATACTTTTCTTGTTACTTGCAAAAAAAAAATTCCATATTTATGTGAGGAGAGTGAAATTTACGATGTTCACTTTCCCAATATACTTTTGTATTGCTGACTTTTTGAATGCTGAATTTCTCTTTCGCATCTTAAGAAAGGATTTATACCCCATCAGAATGTCTAAAATGTCTAAAGAAAGCAAGGTTTTCAAGGTAAAGATGCACATACTTCTCCCTAGCTTCACCTATACTGTTTGGTATTTTCCTCCACATTCTCTAAAAATAACTCTGCCCTTTCTGGATATCTTCAGTCCAAAAACTACAGCATCACTGCCCACACCACCAATTTAATGGTGATAAGCCTGTTGGTACCTCAAAATTCATTTGACCATTTTTAAAATTTCTTTCCTTAAACTTCAATCCAAACACATCATATTTCACATACAGACAATTACCCCAGCTTTAACCATACCAGTTAAATTTGAATTTTAGAAGAGGATTCTGGTTAAAACTTTAACTCCAGAGAGGCCATCCTCTCTTCTTAGTACTTTTATCCTTAAGTCAGCAGCATTTAGGACAGCACTTCTGGTTAGAGCTCATTTGTACAGTGCAACATTGTTATGGAAGCCTTTTATCCTCAATCACTGAACCAATCCAAAAATGGAGAACCATCTTCAAGAAAGAAGCACTAATAAATCTCTTTCCTTTCCTTTTAATTTTAGGCAGATAAATGTTACACATCCTGAGTTGAAGGCTCTCTGGACATGAAATCACTTAGTAACAACTCGAATAAAATTTAACCCTGTTGTAGCTAACTCAGAACTCCTTTTGCATTCAGATGTTGGTTTTAAAAGCTCATGACCAAAAAATTAAAATACAAAGCATAATTAATGGCAAGAGGGGCTTGTAAAATTTAACAGAATTCATTTCATCCTTTTCTACCAGACGTTGGAACAGTCTGACCTCTGACACAAGATCATCTTCTCAGTCACAATTTACAAAAATCAATGATAAGGTCTGTAGATGTTACAGTATTTTGGGAAAAATCTTGAATAATGAAGGAAGAGATGAGATTACCTCCCAAAAAACCAAGATTATAGGGTAATGTCAACAGTAAAGCCTTAAGCAATTGGGTCTTTGACCAAGAGAACTTTAGGAGACAGAATAACCAAAGTAAATGTAACTACTGAAGATGCAATGCACAGTTCAAAGACAAATGTTCAGTTCTGTCCCAGAAAATACAATCATGGAGCAGCAAGGTGACAGTGGTCCTAGAGGGAAACAATTTGCTTTTCCAATTTCATTCACTTTTCTGTGAACAAAAAAAAAACCAAAACCAAAAAACCACCAAAACTATTTTAAAAAATTCTAATGAAGGAACCAGGGAAAGTACTCCATTTTTATGTTCCATTTTTACTCTAGAAAGTGTTGAAAAAGGTTAAACAATGGAGGACAGCAGTATTGAAATCTTACTTTCTGTTACTCCTCTACTCAATTTAGTTTTTCTAAGGAAAAACAGGTGAAAATTATGATTGAATCAGCAACATTCTCACACTTTTAAAACCTAAATATTCCACTATTTCACATAGATAACAGAAACACCTGTTTTCCTTACAGAAGGTAAGGTGACAAGCTATTGATGTTGCCTCTGATGGTGTCTGTGATAGTAAACTAATCTCTACCATCAGTTAAAGTGATTGCCATTAAAATCTTTATTAGCAATTAGCATTACTGCTGGAGTTTCAGTTTTGCCTCTACTTACTGAAGAAAGCAGGGAAAGGCAGCAGTCCAGTGAATGCCAGTGGATTTAAATGGAATATCAATTACAGAAAAAGGTAAACATTGCAATGGCTCAACACTGTACGTATGAGTAGCAGCAAGTTAATGGATAGGAAATCTGTAACAGAGATAAAACTGGCCTGTTGTATTTTAGGGGTGAATCTTCCTCTACAACAGTATTATTCATTTGACTTCTACAGCAGACATTTTCTCTATTCCTTTTTCCCACATCATGAAAGCTACTGTTGAATTCCCAAAGCTAGGATCATCAAATATATGCAAAACCCAGTCAAATAAATTCACCTTGCTACACATACTTACCCAGTCCTACGGTTCCAAACCTTTGCAAAGTACAAGTGTGGTCCTTCTGTGCACGAGCAAAAGTGATGGATATTTCTTATACTAAATACAGAAAAAGTTACATCAGATCTAAAGGGACAGCCCTCTATTTCTATGGTTAAAAAACTGTATTGCAAGCTGTCAGCATGTTGTTCAAAGCTAACTTGGGTCAGTTTTAAATTGCGCTCCGTTGTCAAAAATATACATTTCTTGCAAGTTGGTCTTCCTCAAAAGAGGAGTTTCTTCTTTTTTCTATGTTATATCCCTGTGCAAGACACATACACACCCTCACCAGAATGCAACATGTAGTTATTCCTAGTTTCAGAATTCCAGTTAGTGTTACAAAACTGAACACTACAATGGGAGAAATGAAGTCTACAATTCCAAGCTGATTTTATACAGAAATTCAAGCTACAGAATGTGGTGCTGAAACGAGTGATAGAAAAAACGGTTCTTAGGATCAATTGCTTTATTCATACACGCACATCGACCTTCCCATGCAAACTGTGACCTCACAAGTGCCCTGAAGGTCTGCACTCCGTGGTCTCCAGGTGTGCCAAAGCTCAGGTCACGCAACCGCAACTGTACTTCAAAAGGGAATTATATATAGGACTCCTTAAATGTAACTGATAACAAGTAAAGAATCTGGATTTACAAAGGATTACTTTTTATTCAGAAAAGCATGTTACTTATTAAAGCTGCAGAAGAGATCTATTCTGAACTAACATCCAATCCTACGCTTTTGTGTCCCCCAAACTTCATGCTTATGTAGATCTTAACAGAGTTATGCAATCATCTGGCCAGCATCACCCTCTGGATAGTAATGAGGTCCTGTCCAACCCTTTGGCTGCTATCAAGTATGCAGAAGTTAAATGCACAGATGAAAAAAATTTGTCTCAATTTCATATTTCTGCAAAATGGTAATTTTGTACTTAAAATGTACAAGATGGATGTTCAGAAATATAGGCTGAAAGCCTAAATTATACTTGGTCATAATTTATGTAGTACAGTCCCAAAGAGATACAAAAAAGGCAGAGCATAATTTATCTGCTGGAATCAGAGATAGCTTTACTAAAACTCCCATTTATTCTATCCCCCATAGTCTTAACCAGCCTTTGTCCTTAGGGCGCATTCTCTTTAAGCTTTCCATATTGCTGTTTGATCACATATCGTAGCCTATAATTTCTCTATCATCTGGAGCAAATTCAGCTCGCAAAAATTACGATCTCCATGATAGCAAACATTGCATTTCTAAGAAACAAAGTATTTATAGAAATACAAAATTATTTGCATGTAAAATATCTGTCAGGGGAACATGCACTTTAATTTTGAGCACAATACCAAAAGAACAAAGGTACCCAATACTTTGAGAGTGGCTTCAGTGTAAAGAACCTAAACAGAGAAATAGGATGTGATGAATATATCAGGCACAGTTCTCTCCGTGGAAATCTCATGTAATCTCACCAAAGTCAATGGGACTAACCATGGCTCATGCCAAACCTGAATTTATGTTCATTTTTTTAAAATAAAGTATTTATGACAATAAAGAAGTTTAAAACAAAACTGGAATGGAAGTCTGATTTTGATACACGTAGGAAAAGCCGGCAATTATTCTGTCTGGCCATAGTTTTTCCAAATACACTTCAATGTAGCAAATTAGCTCAAAATTTACATCAGAAACATCCGTGTCAATTAAGAAAAAGCTCTTTAACTCTAACACTTCAGTCTTGGATTCCTTACTCTCTCAGGTCTGGTCAGGAACTCTTTGCATGGAGGGCATGTAAAACATCTTCACGTTGCAGCAACACTATTTTCTCAATATCCAGAGGTTGTTTTTACCTCTTTTGCATTGAGCCAATATCTCAGAATGTTAACAAATACAAATGCTGTTGCTGCAGCTGACAGTGCCAGCCTTGCAGTGAGATAAACTGTGGTTGCACTGACTTGGGCTCATTAAATATTTCCACCGTTCTTTTAATCATTAGTATTGCTATCATAAATATTCAGATGTCGACAATATATTTTTCCCAATAAACACTATTCAACTGCAGATTGGCTGAATTCTAGTCAGAGTGCTTCTATTTTGCCTCCCAAATTTCCCCTGAAGAATGTGATACTCCTCTCTCTTTTTCCTTTATTTGAGAGTCATTTTATCCACCATTTCATACCAGGTTTATGGTTTACTACAGAGAGGTTTGTACTTACATGGTCTTATTTGTCACAGATTAATCTAAAACACAAAGCCTCTGAACTCTGGAAAACTGCAGAGCCATAAAGCACACGGAAAATGAACCAGTGGCTCACAGGCACCCCTGGGTTCAGTTCAGTCACTAAAAAAGACATCTCCACTTAATATTTACAAGCCACATTCTTTGCCACATTTGATGGAAAGCATTAGGAAAGATGGACAGGTATTTTACAAATTGTTTTGATTTGCCTAGGGGTGAAAGGGGTTGTTTTTCGATCAAAAAGAAATGTAGTTTAATTTCAACTGAAGTTGTGGAATTGTTTCCATTTGGTATGTTTAAGCAAAAGAACGAAAGTAAACTAAGCAATTTCACAGTTGTGGTTAAAAATAGTTGCAAAATATACAAAATATTTTTCTGGGTCTTTATTCAGCCAAGAATGGGAAGTCAATTAGATGTACTGCTCTTTTCATAAGTACCCAGCACTATTCTTGACTAAAAAGTTGACAATACCTCCATTTTTCCATCATTCCTGGTTAGCTGAGAGTTCCACCCATCTTAACACAAGATGAGCTGACCTCAGTTCTTCCCATCTTCCATATTTCTAAAAATGTGAAAGTGTGCCTCATGTGAAATGAACTCCTCAGTGGCTTCCAGCTATGGCAGAAAGCTGCAGTGTCTCAACTTTGCTGCAGGTATTTGAGGAAAAGATAAAAGGGACAAACGCACAAAGTGATCCTCTGCTTGGCTTCCCTGCCCAGGCTCCAGCTGGCAGGGAAATTCTGCCTTCATAGGGACAGTCAAGACTTAAATTGCACAGAATCCATCTAGAACTTAACCTTATTTAGACCAGCTAAAACCTGCCATTCCTACACACAAGAAGCTCGTTGTCTGATGATAACCCCTTGATTAATCCAGCCATGTTTCCCTAAAACTTCTTGATATTTCAGCTGTACAGAACATAGGGACAATACACACTGAGCAGCCACTGCAATTGAAGATTTTCAATTCTGAATCCCACTAAAAACAAATAAAATTTAAAATACCAGTGACCTGCTGGTAGCCTGCTGCCAATAGCTGTCCAACACTTGCTCTTGGTGAAGTTGCTGCTGTCAGCAATCCAGGGAATTTAGAAAAGGAAAGGAAGGAAAGGCTAAGGCTCTCCATGTAGAATCAGGCTCATAGGAGCATTGGAAAAAACACGACTGCAGCTCTCCTTGTATGTATAAAAATCACAAGATTGTTTAGAGATGGTTTCTGAGCATAAAATCCTATCCTTATGGAAAATTCCAATAAAGTGAAAAAGGCACAACAAAATTACAACTCATAGGAACAAGACAGGGACTTCAACAATTGTCACAGATACAGACATGAAGAACAGCAGTATCACAAAGTGGTTTGTACAGTAGTTTTTTCTCAGGGCTAAGTATTTCAAATGGGAAAAATCGCTGCAAAATAATTTAGCTGTAACCAGAATTACAAACTTGAGGACTGTAACAGATAAAATGAGATTGTGAATCATCTCACTTCCCTTAGAAACTGCCTAACACACAAAGGCCATCAGTTTCTATACATTGATATCTGAATGGGAGAGGTAAATGCCACATGAGTCTGATAATTTTACATTCATATCTGCCAGTGAAATATTGAAGTCCCCTTTGTGTATGTTACTGGTATTACTAACATTACCAAAAATGAAAAAACACAGAATATAAACTATACTGGAGCAACTGTTTTCCTGTTGAAGAAAGATATTTTAGGTTTTAGTCATTTTCTCTTTTATGGCAAGAATCTGGGGATACAAAAAGGAGCCCAGATTGCAAGGGTTGTTCTTAGAGTGATCACCCAAAATGGAGTTCAGCAGAACGAAAGTGTATCTGGAAAGTGTTTACGGATTTTAAAAGAGCTGAATGTCACCAACCTGATTTAAGAAAAAATACCTTGACTTTCAAAAATTTAATTCCTTGGCAATGGAGAACTTTTACACAAATTAATTACCTATTTTAGCAATCAGTGGGAAAAGAAATCTGGACTTAGGAAGGAGGCTTCTGAAACCTGAATTCCAGGTTTCATGATAGAATCAGAAAAAGATAAATGAAAAAATACTTAGACAGCCTTTAACATGAGAATTTGGGTATGTGGGGTCCTCCTAGATCTGCAGAAATGAAAAAAAAATTGCAGAAGAAACACCCGTATAGAATCACAAATATTTCAGATTATGAAATTGTCCCATTTTGAACCAGTACATGGCTGTAAAGCAGGCTGGAGGAGATGCAACTTCTACCTGCTGTATGTAGCACAGTGGAACAACCTTCTCAATCTGAATGCAAGAAATTGCTCAAGTCAGTTCAGCTTTCTGATTCAGCTTCCTCCCTTTATAAATGGGCATAACACACATCTCCTTGGAATAACATTTCCTTGCCTTTCAGAAACTCGATGGGGCTGATCAGGGAATGGTACACAATATTCATCATGTTGGGAGAGGAGCCTTTAGTGGAAGAAGCTCTTTATGCTACAAAAATACAAAAAGCTAAGACCCACATAAGGAAGTACCTTCCCAAGGCGGAACTCGCCTTTGAAGTGTAAAATCCTACACTCAGCATCATTCTTCTTGTAAGAAATTCAGCTGGTAATTTGTACATTTTTGGCATTAGACATTATGTAAGGCTTTGAGGGGATATTTTAAAAATAATTTTATTAGTTTAGCATCAACTTCTCTTCATTTTAAGCTATCTTTATTTGGCAATAAATATTAAGTGGAAATGGGAAGGGCTCATTTGGGCAGTGTTATAGCTTTGGCTTCTCCACAAACAGTAGAATTCTCAAATTCCCCCAATTAACTTTGGCAAAAAAACGCATCCATTAGGATTCTTAGGGCTGCTTATTTTGTGGGGTTGCGGAGGGGGTTTAGTAGAGCTGAATCTATAAAAACATTTTCCAGGTCCATTAAGCACCTGCATTCTCCGTGCCCTTTATTTTTAGAATACAAAAAGGGACTAAGAAGAAATAATACGCATATCAGTAATAAATATCCACGAATAAATATTCAAATGTTTCCAATTGTTTCTTTATTCTGTTCCTTTGGGAAAAAAAAATAGCCATTTAATAAAGGTGTTACAAACAAGCTAACAATTTTTTTTTATTATTATTCAAAAATGACTATGGTAGGTAAATTACTTAGGAATCTTTCATTTAACTAAGCTATGAAGTGGATTTTCACTAGTACCAGCAATATAGGTCCTCTACCTCAAATTTTCACTTTAGGTGACTTTCCATTGGAAATTCTCTTGCAAAAACTGCCCTTCTGCATTAAACCCCCCAGTAAGAAACCAGTAGGCAAAGCATTTCAGGTTTCCAGCTCTGATATACTGAGGAAAGAAAATGTTGACAAGAAAGCTCCCGAAACATGGAAAAGGTACCTATGTCAATCCATCAAAGGGACTCAAAAGCATAAAAGTTGCTATGGGGACTGTTCAGAACACTGAGACTGAAGGGAGAGCAGGGCCTCAATATGAAACACGAGGGGAGTCTTGCAAACTCTGAAATTATCCACCAAGCAAACCATGTCCTAGTGAGTAAAATGAAGTATAACATTATAAATATCCAACCGATCCTAAACCATAACAGGTACAGGAAAAATTCTTTGGAGAAAGGTTCTCTCAGAGAACATTTATGTGCTTGGCGTTGTGCCCCCTTCACAAAGAAGGACTTAGATACATAAGTAGGGGAGTATCCAGATTACATTTTCTAAAACCTAATTTTATTGACTTAAACACCTTTTTATTTTCATACTTAAAAGCTATTTTCTAAACATCCCATGGAATTAGCTCCTTTTGCCTCAAGAAACAATACAAATAAATCAATGAGTAAGCTATATCCACCCTTAAGACCTTCTACTGCTCATTCATTTTAATCAAATTTCCCATATTCTTTGACTTTCTATCCTTCGTTGCCTTGAGCTATGCATTGCAGCTACTGATGACATACAAATGTTAATTTTGTTCAAATTCAAGCACAATAGAGAAGAGCCCATTTTAAACACTACTTTGCAAACATCACACTTAAAATAAAAGAACTGAATTAAACAGACTAGAGAAAGGAAAAAAAAAATTCATTCAAGTTGATCCCTATGTTAGCTCTGTCAAATGATTTTCAGGCTCTTCAAGCCTAAAACAGCAATTTTTTTCCTTGAAACTTTAACAGCTGCATATTCTATTAAAACATACATAGAAAGAACTCTTTTAAAAATAAAGCAATTGTGAGGCATCCAAAGAACCAATGATAGCAAACTTCATCCATAGTAATTAAGGGTAATCCCCGTGACAGCAGACACACAGCAGCTGTGCAGCAGTTAATGATGCTTTTTGTTCTTCTTTTGTCGTTTTTAATATTTATTTTATTCAATTTCCCTTCCATGCTTAAAAAAAAAAAAAGTTAAGAGTGTAAATTAAAAGTGTAAATAGCTATTTGGTTGGAGAAAAGAAGTAGCAAGAAGTACTGCACTTATGTTCTGCCTCAGTCCTGACATAAACTGTGTTCCACACTGAGTTTGCAATAAAAAGCTCAGGTTTTACTTTCTCTTAGATATGTGACCACTAATACTCTGCAGTCACTAATTCAAATACAGTATCATTGTGGTCATCATTTAACCAGAGATCTCCTGCTGGATCTTGGTGTTTATGTCACATTTGCAGCTGCATAAAAACTCTTGGAAATCATATGGCAAGAACTTAAAAGAACATAAACAATTTGGTAACTGCAGCAAGGCTTAGCTTCTAAACAAGGTCTCCTCTACCTCACACCTCAGGAGCATTACATTAATCCATAAAACAAACAAGGTCTAATGCAACCACTTCCATCTGAGATGAAACAAAGTTTCCTATCTCATCTCTCAGACTGCTCTAGCTTAATCTGATCAAATGAAATTCCATATTAAAAAAGCTCAAATTCAAATTTCTCGGATCATTCAACATCACCTCTATGGAATGCTTCTAACACTCAGCACAGGCAAATCTGTTATTCTGAGAAGCCGCTCGTCACCTCCTTTTCTACACTGATAATTTCGCTTATTTACTTTATAACTGATTTAATAAACTTTTTTTTTTCTTCTGTACTCTTCTTTAACTTCTTTCTAGAAACCTTTGCTTTTTCTGACAAATGTGATTCACAGAGAGCATACCTGTTCTTCCAAAATACACATGCAGGCCCCCCAGGTGTGTTTCTAACAGTATTAAGAGGGTATTGTCAGAGCAATATATTTTAGCAAAGTGTGCATTACTTTGGTATTTGTGTATTCTTGATGCCTCAAGGCACAAAATCTTCAGACTTTTCTTTTCAAATAGTAAAGCAACAGCAACTTCCACCAGTGACCACTAAAGTGAATCCACTGTGGTTTACTGTCAATCCACCTTTTTCAAGCAGGTAAAAAAAAGATCAAGTCCCCATATTAATTCATTTCAAACCCACTCTCTAACATTGTCACTGGGCATCAAGGCATTATCAAGAGGAAAAAGCTTTCTTGCAAGTCACAAAGGTACTGTACATTTATTATAACTACGAATGTGATCATAAATTAAGTATCAGTAATCATGACTTTCTTTTTAATTGGTTTTGACTAATGCCAGTTTCCAAGGCATTCTTCATGCACCTCCAATGGTTGACTGCATCGTTGGATACACGAGAAGAAAAACCAGAACTACGGTTGAAAGGCGGGGAAAAATTACATGAATATTTAGAACTGATCCTGAAACACTGGACCTGTTTCATATGGCTTACACAGCCTATCTTTTAACCCTGAACATGTTAAGTATCAGCTCTTCCTCTGGAGACTTGAAGATCTAGGGTTAACAGCCTTCTGTTTTAAAAATTCATTGAGGTACAAACAAATGGTATTGCTTCCAATGCATATGCATTGCAACAAGCCAAGGGAAAAAAAAACCACGTTACCCCCTACAGGATACTTGGCAATTAACTCCAGCTATGTCAGCAATTTTTTGAAAAATTTCCTAAACATGAGGAAATCTCATCTTCACCGTATGAAAGACAAAGCTACTGCAGTGACTCTTCCATGCATTACAATGTGTGTGTCTTACTTCTTAACCAAGCCGCTAATCACGCAAATTATTGCAACTAATTACATCTGAAGGTCTAATTAATTCTTTCAGTACCACATCATTTAGTACGCATTCACAACACAGCACCTGTTTTGAAAATCCTTGCAGTTAATTTGTTTATAAACAAACACTATTTGCATAAAATGTTTAATGAATGGTTTAACAGTTAGTACAATACTCCAGCTTTGTCTTAGTAGATTTGAGGTCATCGAAGGCCACAATAAATTAATTTTAAACTATACAAATTAATTTAAATAGTATGTGTGAATTTCTCATTAATAAAGAAAACATTCCTAACATGTTAATTAATATCTCTGTAACAGGCCAATTACTGTCTGTACAAGTGCATCTTACAGTCAAACCCAAAAGATTTTATAGGGTTCTACTTAAGTGGGGTAAAATATTCCAACTCACACGTACATGGGATACATGTACAAGTCACCGTGGTATTCAGAACTCACTTTTGGAAGTCAGATAACTTTCCTTTATGCAAGACATTAACATATTTCAATATTTTTATAAAGTATTTTAAAAACCACTTGGTCACAGTGGTATTCAAAACTTACTTTCAGAAGTCAGATAACTTTTTTTTTAAGCAAGAAATTAGCATATTTCAATATTTTTATCAAATATTTTAAAAAATATAGACGGCTGAGAGCTTCTATGTCAATTCTGTATGGAAGACAAGTAAAATCAACTGATTTAACTGCACTTTCTCTTTATTATCCCTTCATGCTTGATAATGCTCCTTTCTTGCTTTATAAATAAATAATAATATTTTATGTCATTACATGTTCCCTAATAATAAGCATTCTGATTAGAGGATTAAAGCTTGTGTGCAGTGTTCTGATTCAGAAGTGTTATAATTCTCCATATACAATAATGTGTCAACCTGCTTCATGTAGAAACTAAAAGAGAACATTATTTCTTACTATCAAACATATTCTTTGCATGAACTATCATTGAAATATGTTTATAGTCCCAAAGTTTGTTTCTGATTTGCAAGCATTTTCACATTTGATAAGCACCTACTGTAAATTTACATTCACTCGTGAACTATTCTTTTGATAGGAAGCTAAGAATTGTAAAATATATTTATATCCTTACCCTTGTGTAGTGTTGCCCCTTAATGCATGTTTTGATGAATTCACATCATTGTACTACACAGCACTAGGTACAAGAGTATCTGTTTCAATAGGGCAAATAAGGAACAAGGGAACTAAAACCAGTGCTCATTTGCTTTTGAATGTGAAATTTACTGTGACTGTAATCACATACCCACCTCAGCCAGACAGTCAACAACAAAATCACTCAGGAAGACCAACAGCCTGTATTTGCTTCCAAAAACACTCTTAAGTATGCATAATCTAATCTTTTTATAGCACAGTTTGCAGTTTCAGGAGTAGGGATTTGCCAACAAGTTTCAAAATAAAAAACTGGAAGCGTGATCAAGGACATCACACTGTGAGAAACATCTATGGATATGTGACAATCTGAAAACAAAGACTTGCACTGGGTTACTGACCTAAGACTGGTTACTTAAGAATAATTCTAAATCATTTCAACAGTAGGGGTTTGTTTGTCTGTTTTCCAACAGATACTTTCACTTTTTTTACTTTTTAAAAAGTTTCGTAACCTGCAGCTATCACATGTAGAGTTCTAAAAACATGACTTAGAGACAGGATTTATTCCAGTTACTAAGAAATACAAAATACTCAGTATGTTGACACCAACATCTACTATTGCTCATAGACCAAACCATCTTAGCCAGATCAGAACTTTAAGTGATACAGACCAGTGATGTCAAAGGAGCAAGAATTAGTTATATCAAGGAGAATGTGGCCTGATTAATGTTCTGCTAAGTGCTCCTCAATCCTATCCGTTCTCTCCTCATGTCTCAGATTGTACAACATATAGCTTGATTCAATTTAGCATGAGTTATTTTTGAGACTTATCAAACACGCCAAGTGAAAGAACAGTTTTGATATGTGCTGTACTTTGCTGTTACACATTTCTTCCCCTTTACGGTACACAAGTTATGATTCACAGAAGCACTTAAAATCTTTTCATGAAAACAGATCATTAAAAATTATTTAAAGGAAGTTCATAAACTTTTTAACATCCTCCCCCCATCTGCAACATTTTGTTGCATTTCAGATCTCATTCCTGTAAGACACAGCCTGTTTTGAGAACACCTGTATAGCAATTAATTAAATCTGCATTCTCTATATCCTATTCCCATAACTCTGCATCTGCACGAGACAGAGAGAAAACCAGCAATACACACACAACTATTTTCAAAATACTGAAGGGAGATAAGCTTGCTGGCTTAAATGAAGAGCTAAAGAGGGTTATTGTTTGCTGATGAAGATGAACACTTTTGTCTACACAGCTTGGTTATGTTCTGTTCTACTGTTGTAAGAGTTAAAGAACCTTGAAGATTTGATACAAACAAGACAGAATTTTAAAGTCAAAGATAAGTTACTCAGGCAGCTGCTGAAGAAAACAAGGCCACAGCTAAACTACAAACAATGTTAGTTCTGTCTAACTTAATAAATTATTTGAAACATCCCATGCACTGATGTCCAAACTATTCCAAACAAACTTGCCTCCTTTTTCTCTTCTCCCTAAGCAATAGTTACACTGCACTCCTGAGATGGCTCTCCTAACATTAAGAATCACTGGTATTTCACAAATAAAGGAGATCACCATGTGAAAAATTATCTTTTAAAATGGAGTTTAATTTGCATATAAGGAACAGGAGATTTATGATGAGCAACACAGCGCAGCACTGCATCTGCCTAGTATCAGTCGTAATTTAGATTGTTTGTGACCGATCTTAAATTCTAAAGCATGGAGAAGATGAAGTGCTCTGTTGCTGTGTTATTGTCAGGAGTCTAAGACTTACCAGAGATTTATTAGTAATCTTATCACAAACATGTCTCAAGTTTTTTCTTTTAATATGTGCCAAGCTCCTCTGAGGAATTTTCCTCACTGCAATTATATTTCTCAATGCATGCATTCTGAAGCTTAGTTGATTTCCTTCCCAAAATAAAGCGACCTATCATTACACTACAGTAGCTCTGCTACATTTTTCCTCTGCTACTTAATAATCAATGTATTCATCATTAAAATCTGAGCCCTGAAGCAATGGTTTTTAGCATATTCTAATGACTAGCGACTTGCAAATTACATTGACCTTTCATGTACATTCTGTAAGCACCTTGTTCTAATGTGTACTGTATTTATAGTTTGCCAATACAAACTAGCCAAAGATTGGATAATTACTGTAATCTATTAGCTCGATTGCTTTCCCTGCTCATTTGTAGCATGTGCCATGCAGACCATTTTCAAAAGCTGGCCTATCTTTCATCTCCTGCAAGCCCAGAAAGTAAGAAATGCTTCATCTTCACAATATATACACTTACTAATATATGAAGAACACCCCATCTCAGCTCAAGGATATTTCAGGAATAAAGAATCTTCTTTACTATTAGTGTCATAATGCTATTTGTGACTGACAAAAAACACAGCTCACTGAGTGTAAACTTTGCTTGAAAAATGTCAGGCCAAGTTCCATCTTCTACCCCTCACCCTGACTTCCAAATAGCTTTTAAGAGGAACTGCTTACTTCTTTTCTTAGAAAGATAAAATGACACTTTTCCTAAAGTACAGAACGTTTGGGGGTTTTTTTTAAGCTATAATTAAATGTTTCAATGAAAGCTTTAAATGCTTTTTATAAAGGCATACAGTTGCAACTTAAGACACATAAGAAATACTAGGTGGAAGTATTAAGTCTCTTTCTGTTCTTTCTGTTGACACTCTATTTCAAGACAGTTATGAATAGATAACATTACAGACACTGGTAATTAAAACAACACTAATTTTGTCTCAGTGGCTGCGCTTTGTTGTTTGAAATAATCTATCATGGCCTTCATGCTTCACACAATGAGAAGACATTTGTCTCGTCACATTCTGCATGGTCAACACTTTTGCTGATACCCCAGTGTACCTGGGTGCTTCTGCACTGTGAAACTGGGAGTGGGGCTTTTCCCTCCTTCAAAAAAGACCCTATTAAATAAACTGCTTTGAATGCTTATTTTGAGAAATTCATTATTTTGGGTTATCATTTTTCAATAATTACATTAATGCCTTTTCTTTAAAATGGTTTTAAAAATTACCACTCTTCCTCGCCTATTAACTGAGACAGCGTCAGTTTGGCACACAAACCTCTATGCAGCACAGGAAAAAAAGAGAGATTATACTGAATTCTCGACATATAGTGAGGAAAAAAAAGAAATGCTTGAAGTGCCTGGCCCCATATACTACTGATTATTTCGTATGCATTAGTTTAATTGATTTATGGACACTAAATTTTTCTTCCAAGTACTTCTTAATATTCTTAAACATCATTTATTAAGTATTAAGAGAATTAAAGCACACAGATGCTTTATATTTTGACCAAAAAAAAAGGCAGAGAAGACTCATAACTCATTGGGGAGGATGAAGGAATCAGACATTATTTTCAGATTAAACTTGAACACGGTAACAAAGTAAACCAAAGCAGTTAAGAGAGATTTCAAAAGGTTGTTACTGAAAGACACAAGACAAACAGGCAAGATCATTTAACATGAAACTGAATTCAGCAAGGCCACAAAACAAAGAACTGTTGTGTTGCAGAACAGGTCTGATGTTACAGAACTGCCAAAAGCAAAAAAGGAGCCCCATCCTGCAAACCTTTACATGGATTAACCAGGGCACAGCTCTGGGTGCTTCTGCCTCAGTTCTCAGTGCAGCCTTAAGTAAAGCTGCCATCCCTGCCTAACTGCAGAAAAACGCAGCAGAAATTGAATATGCTAAAAGTTAATCACATATATTATAAATTCAATGGTTTTTACCTTCTAAAGTCTTTCCTTTAATTAAGAGGAATTTTACAGTGGCCCAGACAGTTTAAAATTCGAGGTGAAATCACAAGAGCCTGGCTGTTCTAGCTGCTCTCTCCAGGAGGGTGTGAAAAGTAGAGACACAAACACGTAGCCCTCAACTTTATACAGAAAGGAACCCTACTCCAGTACTGAAAAGGTGGCATCACCAATTAATAATAACTGTAATTTTATCATACTTTTATACACACAAAAGTTTTAAAAAACAAAAAAAACCATTAATTTACAATTTATAGCTTTTACAATGAAGCCTGAAACAGAAAAAGTTTGACAACTCTTCCATCTACAACACAATTGAAACGTTCACAGCCTAAGACTTTCAAAATTCCTGTCAAAAAGCTACACGAGCACAGCATGAAGACAGACAGAAAACACCCAAGCACTTGAAAGGGAAAAACAAAATAGCAAATAAGTCAGAAAGCATGAGTAAAATGAAGATTCTTTCTCACAACCTAACAACAACCCCTCAAATTTAACAGAGCTGAAACTATGTTCCCACAGGGAAAGAGCAGGAACCCCTCGGGATTTAAGTTTCCACAGCTTTACAAAAAGATTTTGCCGGCAACAAGTGGTTTCCCAAGTCACAGAGACAGACGTGTCAGGCTGCCAGCTGATCTGCTGGGAAGTGCAGGTTGTTTCCTTGTGTGGCTGAAGGCAGGAGAAGCCCTGGGCTCTCGGCTTCACAAGGTACAATGGCTCAGCTTGGTATAACTTCACTTTTCTGTACACTGGCAATTCTTCAAAAGGATCAGCATTATATTTTTATTGAATGTTACTGGATTTTAATTGCAGTGTTTTATAGGAAGGCCCTAGAAAGCCAGTGGCATATGAAGTATAAACTAGGTAGTGTACCACTAACTCAATAATACAAAGTTTCTCATTTATTCTAATTTTCAGATACTAGCAAAGCAACAGGAACAAGCTGTATCAATGATTTTTGAAAGACAAGTGAAAAAAATTAAATTATTTCAAGTAAGGTATATTGACCATGTATTCTTTCTTCATGCCCTTTTATAAAGCCTTTAAAGATTGGTATTCAAAAGATAACTTATCAATGGACAACCTGCATGAGACAGAGTAAGCACAGAGCCCACAGAAGGAAAATGCCTGTTTCCAATAACTATCCCTGCAATGAATGAAGCAGCACAATTCTTTTCACTTTCCATAACTCATTTGCATGAATTTACTTTTTTGCCTTAAGAGGTTGTTGCAATGTGTGTTAAAACATACAGTGCAATTTTAACTCCATAATATCACGAAAGAAATATAGTGTTAGTATAAAGTGTAAAAAATATGAGTGCTGTTAAATTCTTTGAACAGAAACAACTGCGCAGCACTGCTCAAAAGCACCACCCAAAGGTAGATGAGATGTAAAGACAGTTACAGAATTGTCTGGTTTTTTTTTTTTTAATTTCAGCAAAACCTGAATGTAAAAAATGACAGTGCAGTGAAACTTGACAGAGGCTTTTGATTGAAGTCACTGATTTCCACAGCTGCACCTGTAGGAAATTGATGATAATGCTGTCTAAACCATTCATTATTATTTGGAACTTTATTCAAATGAGCACCAGATTTATAAATTTGCTAGACGTGTGTTGTAGATAATATGACAAAGTATTGTTTCCAATTGAAAATTCCCTTGACCTAATTTTATAAAAATCATGCAAAACTGGGGAAGAGAATTTATTTGTAAAGCATTCTGAAACAGCTGAATTTGTATTTTTGGAACAGCATGCATGGAAGTGAAATACATTCGTAGGAGAAATTCAGCTATCAATTGTACACCTTCATTAAAATTACAAAGATATAGGATAAGATTTTTTCACATTGCCAACAATCAGTTGCTTCTTGGACAAAAAATATTTGTCTTTCTGCTAATCATATTTGCAGTATTTCCAAGGCTGAAATAAGAAATAACATAACACTTAAAAATATACTTAGGCATAAACTTCGAGTATAAACTTTGAGTATATTTGATGGAATAATCATTTTAACAGCATATTAGCCAGATACTTCAAATGTGAGGAAATTGATACACTCTTGTTCAAAATACTGCATTACACTTTACATAAAGCAAATTAATAGCATTATTTCTCTTAAATTCTGCAAAAAAAAAGACTCCAGATAAAAGGAATTATAATGCTGCCATAGACTGTCTGGATTTAAGTAGGGTAATTTGCTGGGGGATGGTTTTGCCCTTTTTACTGACATTCGTTTCTCACAAAGAAAAGTTGGGAACTGTGAAGCGAGAGATGCACTGAAACACCAACTCACTGGAGCACAGATCAAGCACCAGAAACGTAAAGAAAAGACAGCACTTGGCACGAAATACAGATCTCTCACCTGCAGTCACAGTTACGCAAATACCTTCCACAGGAACATTTTTCTTGCTAAAGTTCCTTTGTCTGCATAAGTGATTAGAGCCAAAAACATGCAGAATGATTATTTATTAATGCAGGAAGGATGCAGGGTAGAGTTCTCTGCATGCGCCTGTTGCAAGAATACAAAAATGAGCTAATTTACAAAACTCCCTCATCAAAGAAACAAGATTTGCAGTAATTCTGTTCTTGTAAGTATGACTACACTGTGATTTTACCACCAACTGGATAATTTCTTCCTGTTTTTTATTTCTCTTTGTTGAGGAAGCCAGTGAAATAACTAGTTATTAGGATAAACACAACTGAATAGCAAAATTGGGTTTTCACAAATGTATTGTAAAAAAGTCACATTTCAGCCTGAGAAACATACTGCAGTTTGTTAAATCCACAAAGGATTCTTCAGTATGTTCCCTTTTTCTTTAAGCCATGATACATTTCTGCAAAGCAAACTTACAGAGATATAAGGTCCTGGTACTTCAGATGTTACAGACTCTGCAAAATGGGAAGAAACTTCCTTTTGTTAAAGGCAATTAGTATTTTTAAGTGAAAATCCCCTGTAAGGCAGGACACCTCCTGCAGGCTGAGGAAAGCTCAGGGCCCAGGACTGCACCTGTAAGGATGCTACAGGTTCAGGCAGGGACCACCAGGATCTGCAGCAGAGGCCCCAGAGCCTTTCCCCTCCAAAGGAGCCAACGTCACACTTCAGAAACATCTTTAACTATGTAAGGGGGAAACAAACTGAGTATACCCCAAGCTCTTAAGGAAAATTCCAGGCAATAGGAGAGACCTTCAAGTGCCATGATAAGAACTCTCTCCCATCCATGCACATGCTGCAGGAGGCAGATACCCAGTTCTCACTTTGTAGAGAAAGCAGGGATGTTTCATTTTTAAATGCTATAGTCCAATCCCATCTCCCTAAAACTTCAGCATATTCCACAATAAGATGTCACAATTTTAGACCAAACAAGCTTTACAGACTGTAGGAACATTATTTACAGGAAAGGGTGCAGAAGGGAATACGTAGCTCCCCACATCTTCCCTAGAATCAAGAGATTTGGCAGTGGGTATTTGGAGACTATTTCAAAAGAATTAGCAATTCTTTAAAAAGCAGTAAACTACGGTTTGAATCAAGCACATATATACACACATGTGGCACTTGGACACGAAAAGAACACGCAGACACCTGTTCAGAGAGACAAGCAGAAAAAGAAGAGGCTGAGAAGACCTCGGACTTTATTATATATCTTCTTAATAATCACCTTGGATTGGAGGGTGAGGTTTACACCCCTCAACCACACTGGTCAAAGGAAAATCCATCAAACATCTCCGCCCAGGAGAAAAGAATGCAAACAATAGAACAAAGTTACAAAAACATGTTTACAGAAAAGTGCGTGAGAAACTCTTATACAGAAATGAAAACATCAAAGAACTGCAAAACTCAGGGCGACACACACATGCTCTAGATGCCACAAGATTGCCCTTCACATTAGACCGACCTTAGCAGTTTATTGAAGGAGCAGGGATCCTTCTCAGGCAGCCAGCAGACACTTCTCACTGCAAAGCATATACTTACTTTTCCTCAATTGTTACCTAACTTGTGCACCAAAATCCCTTTCTTATACGGTATCATTTAGGAAATTCACAGGACAATGACCCTGTACAGTATGCAACAATTCCAGCCATCAGAAGAAGAAATCAGTAATTAAATTACCTGCAATTCTCAGCTTTCTCACCCTTTGAAGGACAATATGCAGTTACAAAATTAAATGGTTCATATAGAGATTTCAGCCAAACCTCAAGCCTGCTTGGAATTGTTACAAGATGGTCAGTCTTTTGTGATAAAGAGGTCAAATTCCCTGTCAGAATTACCCAAGAAGTCACATACCCCATAGGATTTCAAGCAGACTTTCACTTCAGTCACTCATTTACAAAGTGTCATTCAGAAAAGTTTTGCCACCACTAACAGAATTGTTCAGTATCACATTACTTAACAATCTGAGATGTCCCACAACCTACTTACTAAAAGTTAGGTTAAATTTTACTGGGTTTGATTCTTTTTCAGTGTTCCTGAGCCTGGTTCCTCTTACCCTGCCCTCTCCCTTTCTGGCTGACTCTTTTTAATTCATAAGCCTTTTATTAGAAGTCGACCCAAACAGGAACCACGCATCCAACTTGATGATGCTGATTCAAACCTACTTTGATTCCAGACTTCCATGAGGAATGCTTTCAGTACTCCTACAGGATTTGACTAACAACTTCTGACTAACTCAAAGATTCAGCATCTGGGAGTTCATTATCTACACCAACACATGAGCAGGAGCTCAATGTAACACCCTTGTCTTTAGCTCTGAAAGAACACTCAGGCATGTCTAGCAGAAATAATTGAGACAGGAGATCATAATACCAGCACATATAAGCAGATGAGTTAAAAAGATCATCTGGGCTCCCTCATGACTCCCTCTGTGATGGACCTTAGACAGTGGGGAGAACATCCTGTTCCTTAGTACAGGACAAGTGTCTCAGATGGCATCTCAGTCTTTGCCTTTTCAAATACATCAGTGTTGACACTTGACACTGGTACAGGTCTTGTGGTGTTCAACTTGGGGATCAGTGATTACTGCTCAGATCTCCTGTAAGTCACTCGTTTGTTCTTAACAAGTTTGTGAAATGAGGATACCCAAGGCAGAACCGTCCACACTAATTACAGATATGTATGAAAAGTTAGGAGACGCTCGGTGAGAATTACTAAAGGTAATATAGGCAGCAGACATACTTTAAGTAAAAAAATAACAGGAAAAAAACATTTTCAGCTGCTGAAATACCAGGAGATTTAAATCTTTTCTCTCTGACTGGGACAGAATATTCTTATTTAATAAGATGGTTGAGTAGCAATCTTCAGCCAAAGCTTATTTTCCTCATCAATGGTCAACACCTAAATCTCATGGAACATAGTGCTGGGAGAAAATTATTTCAGCAGCCCTCCAGCATGTGAGGAAAGTGGGATGAAGACTTGTGGCTGTGCATTCATTCATATCTTCCATACACCTGCAAGAAAGCAGGTAGAAAGACAAACCTCTAAAGGGGCTTTTGATGTTGAAACTCCACCAAGATCCTCCCCAAGACTCTACTCCAATGGCTCTACCAGTCCTATTAACCTTAGAGTCAAACTAACTTACACTGAGGATTAACCAAGAAAATAAATACAAATAAAATGTAAAAGGTAAAGAGACAGAAAAGAGGAGAGGAGAGCTACAAAAAAACCCCACTATTTCAGAGAAAGAGATCTTCAGCCTGTCAAGGACCATGTACCCAGGGGCAGACAAGAACAAAGAAAATTTCACACAACTGAGTCCAAAAGCATTTATGAGCCTGAGTTCAGATGCTGAAAAGCAATACCTACAAACTGATCTAGGTTTCTCTCACTTTTCATTCAACCGTTTTATTTATCACAATTTCAAAATTACTTTTCGTGAACTGCTTTTGAAAACTGGTGATATTCCAGCTCACAAAGTAAATTTTACAAAATGAGATTATTATGTATTTTAAATTTTTAAATTCTTAACTCACTTGCATTGATTTTTTTCAAAATACAATTAAAGTATGTGTTTGACCAAATGGACATAATGTTTTTTCTTCTTGAGTTCTGTAAACATGACAAAAATTAAATACGAGGCTAAGAATGTCTTCTCTATTAGTAATTAAGTAGTAAACTCCTTTTGCATAAATTAAAAATTGCAAAATCTAAAATCTCATTAAACAGATAAAAATTGCAGAGGCTTTATAAGCCAATAAATAAGATCAGAATGGGGTGATTTTTTTATTATATGCGTCTTCTGTTACCCACGTTTCACATGTTCACAATATTTTCCCCAATGTATTGACATGAAATCACTCTGGCAGGGGGGGAGTGGAAGAGGTGTGAAGATTATTGCTACCATGTGTATGTGAGGGGTAGCAACACACAGTCTCCAGTCATCCAAGAGAACCAACACTTAGCACCATTTCTAAAATTACTATAAATAAATATCCTGAAATGGATCACACACCACATACCCACAGTTCCTCTTTTACTGTAAAAAAACCAGCACACACTATTGCATGAGAAAACACAATTCTTCGAGATCTATCATTTCTGCAGTGTAGAGAAAGGACTCTAGATTTCTGATTTTATTTAAACCTGTAACTTGCAAAATCCATCTGCTCTCCTTGAACTAAAAGCTGTGGATCTGCCCTTTTCTCCTCTGTACTTTCAACATAATAGGTATTATTACCCATAACTTTTTATTTAAAAAGAATTGTGCAGCCAGGAAAATGAATGTATTTAATTATCAATGCAGTGTGAAAAAAAATCATTAGAGCAAGAGCCTGGAACACTATGTATTAAAAATAAACAAAGGCCATTAAAAACAGTTTTTAAAATCGTCATTCTTTCTTTCTTCAGTTCTTAAAATGTAAGTAATACAAACAGAGAAACAGAACCATATGTAAACAACTGTAGTTACTGGCAAAAGATGGCTTAAGAAAATGCTAAATGACTGACTGGATCATTTAACTTTAAATCTATACTTTATGTGGCAATATGGAGAGGTCATTTGATAGCTATGCATAAAAAAATTAGAATTCTAATATGATCTAAAAGTTTCACCTTCATAAGACAAAATTTTCATTATAAAATTGTATTTAGTGGCATTCATACATATCTGCCACCTCCGTTTTATAGTATTATATTTCTGTGGGCTGTCAACTGGGCATTATAGAAATGACTATTTAAAAATGGAGTAGAACTTTTTTCTTTATACTTGACAAATTCTCTGGTTCACTTCATAGCTGCAAAATGAAAATGTGTGGGCTCAAACATGAACGGCAGGTTGTTGCACAAAATTCTTTCACCATCTAGAAATCAGCGTTTTCACCTGTATTTTTTCACCAAAAATGTGTTCTCAGCCATAAGCTTCAGGTTCCATTCACTGCATGTGGACATTTATACTGAGCCATTATTCAGCTTTTGAGGATTTGGGAAGAGATTTTTGTATTTTCACTTATGATTTCACATAATGAATAATCTGGGCCAATTTTTTTCCTCTCCAGCAGCATGAAAAGTCTCTTGTATAATCAAGAGAAAAATTTAAACCAAAATTTGAGGCCTCTGAAAATTTGTTATCAAAGGAAAAAAATTACATCACATGTACTGTTGCTCCAGATATATGGGAGCAGTTTCTACCAGAGTTTACAACTGTGCTTCAAGACATAATTTGGCCTTGCTGATTAAACTGTAATTTACTGAAGTTCTGACTCAGAGTTGCATTTCAAAGTACTCTTATTTACTTCAATATTTGGTTAAAACAGTTCACATGTAAAATATTTCTTTTCTATTTATTTAATTTTTAAAAATCCAAAATAATGCTAGTAGCTACCACAGCTACACACCCACCAGAACAAGTGGTTTTTACTGGGGCTGGGAAGGAATGAAGTGACATCAACGGGTGGGAAGTGGCCATGGAAGAGAACATTGCATTGAACCTATCAAAGATCAGACTTCATTTTCTCATCTGTTCTTGAAACAAGCATGATTCAAAGTTGAAATATTTAAGCTGATATTTTAACAAAACCCCTGCTGATATTGTAAATAAAGACAACTAGAAAATCAAATAGTTTCCAAAATTACTTACTGTCTTACTTTCTGAACATAAGTTCATTAGTGGTTACTTAAGATGGAGTTTATTTTTTTTTGTGGTGATGCCCTTTGTAATGAAGTCATACAACATTCTGTAATGTTTCCCAGCCTTAGGCTTTATTGTGTAAGACATTTCAGACTCTAACTTTACTACTGGGAATGTTCCCTATTGATTTCAAAGGGATTACTTGTAGAAGTAACTACAAGCAAAAGTATTTGCAGAAGTGGAATCTCAGACATGCTTTCCCACCCTTTTCCACTGGAGACATCAGAAGGGAATCTAGAGTTTGAGAGACATCATGCAAGAGGGCTAAGATGTTACAAAGAACAAGAATTTTAAGACAACCATACAGCGTACCAAGGAGTCTTCCCAAGTGCTGGGCCAAGAATTACAGAGCTTTACCAGGAAAGAATGAGACAGCAAACAGGTAAGAAAGACACAGCTTAGCAGAAAATAAATGTGAACCACATTTACCCATATTGCTCAGCAGTCAAACTAATGAAGGATTTCATTTAACAGCACTACTGATATTCCTGAAAATCAAAACTTACACATTGCATTTGGCAGATTGCACAGGTTTCCTCTGCAGACAAAGGGGAAAATTTTCCTCTTGAGAAGAAAATTATGAGTCTAGAGCTTGGTAATGGGGTACTCCAGACAGATGTCAACAGACCCTTCCCATCCCCAGACTCTCAAAGAAACCCAAGAAACTACCACGTTTCAGCTGAGAAGAGAAAGAAGTCAGGAATATCCTGCACAACCACTTCTGCCCTGTCTACTCCTCCCTGCTATTTCAGAAATATCAAACTTGCCTGCGGCACCTCCCTGGAGAACCTGTTGGAGCCTTCATTGTGACAGTCCATGGCCAATTCCATGACCAATGCACAGCGGAATGTGCTCAGTTTACCAGGAATAAAATGGACATCAGGCTAAATCATGTCCCTACCACATCACCCCCTACCTTTGTTATTTTCCCACTTAAACATTCAATCAGAGTGGACACAAAATATTTGACTGGTTTCAGACTTCGAAGTGTTGAGGATTTATTTTACATAGATTTTGCTTAAAATAAATTTCAGTTCACTGAAGTGGGTGGGGCCCAGGAGTCAGATTGTGTGGATTCTGTTTGCATTCCTGCACAGTCCTCAGCATGAGGCAGCTTTCCAGAGGATGCATCCTCCTCCCTCTCCTGATCAACAGTGCTATAAAGCCATCTTGCAGAGTATTTCAGACTCTTGGATGGAGGGCATTTGTCTAACTTTTTTTCTCCTATTAACTGTGAGAAAATTAGTAGAATAAAGATGGTCCTTTCTCTTGCCCACTTGCAACAGTAATTACAGAAAAGATGCACTTCATATGCCCCAGTTTGAATCAATAGTGGAGCAGTGATAAAGAACCAACATCAAAGAAAATATTTTGGGGGAATATAATTTATTTTTCATTATTTTATACATAATGCCACCAAATCATAGTTCAATCCTCTTATTTGCAAGTGAATAACCTCTACATGAAAGTACAATTCATATGTGAGCTGAAAAGAAAATGTCTTTCTTCAGCATTCCCACTATTAGGCAAGCAGATGGCTCAATCTAAATGACCATGTGAAAGAAAGAAAAAAAAAGACCAGCACAGATCAATATCCTCACCATGATTCCTGCATTCCAATAAATACCAAACCATCAGGAGCAACAGCAGAGAGAAAAAGAGCATCAAAACATCATTTTAGGAAAAACAGTAAATAACTGAAACCAATCTGAAAACAAACAGCCAATAGATTTAAGAAGAAGAATGTAAACAAAAGCCAAACAAGCTTCACTGTTAACATCAGTGCCTGCAGTTATCTTGAATGTAAGTAAAAAAATAAACCACCACAAACCTCCGTGTATCACATATATTTGCCACAGGGAGAAATATATCAAAAAGAAAGAAAAATTATAACTTTTACGTAAATGAGTCACTGTATTTCTGTGTTTGGATGGTTGTTTAGATTTTTGGTGGGGTTTTGGTTTTGTTTGGTTGGTTTTGTTGGTTTGGGATTATAACTACAGAGAAGAAATAAGAATTTCTTATTTTTCCAAGGGCCCAAACATACCCTTTAGGAACACCATGATGACATCAAACAAAGAAATGCCAGATACTAAACAGATTAGAGCTATGTCAGCAATGGGAAAAACACCCCAGGCCAAGAGCTTCCAAAAATTCAGCAGCAAAGTTCCTTGCTGCACACAGACCCCTCTCCTGGCCTCACGGCCCTGGATCATGCGGCTCCCCCCATGGGTGGCATCAAGGAGCAGATCCATCGATTTGCCAGGATTTGTTGCTCTGAGGCACAGCCATTTACCTGTGTGTGCTATGGGGATTAAACTCCATGAAACCTCCCATTCTGTCCTCACCTCAGCCTGAACTCACACGAGGGAAAGTTCTCTCAAGCCAGGTCACAGGTGAGTTCACATCTGCAGACTGCACCTTCTGCAGGGAGCAAGTTGCTCTCCTGCAACAGTCTCTTTCAGGTTCAGCTGATCTCTGCATGTCTACTCACTGCTCCCCTTCCCAGTGCAGCTTGTTAAAACAGAAAACAAAACCAGGGAAGTATCCATCTCAAACAGCAGGAACCTAAGAGATCTGCAGAACTATTTATCCTTGCACAATAACTACAACTATTAATAACTTACAGAATTAGAGTACTTAGTTTCTGAGTGCAGGTAAGTATGTGTCTTACAACAAAAGCCAAGATCATCTCACCTTCCTCAGCCTTTCCTCCAACAAGATAAAGCTATGGAGTTGAACAACCAAATTCTCTTTGGAACGACTGATGAGGAACAGAAACTGAGGACATGCATCTGCTACACAGATTGAGCATAGTTTAAGATATAATCCAGAAACTTAATTAAGCACATAAGTCGTCCTCTAGTGGAATTTACTGGTAAACTTCACCTGACAAAGCATGTAATTATAGAGGAAAAGGAAAGATGAAAAGATTAATTTTAAAAGATACTCCAAAGTATTCCACATAGATATTTTGGGCCTGGGCACATCTATGTGGTCACTGTCCAGGACTCTGTAAGGAAATTTCAGTGGTCACGTACCAAAAATGTTTTTCTTCCTACAACACTTAAGTGAAATACTGCCAAGGAAAGCTAAATTTCAGACTCCTTTAAAGGTTCCAAAGACAATTCCTTAAGACTGCTGAACAAGTTATTAAAGGTTGAGTAATCATCTGGGCAAACAAACAAGTCATTAGAAAGCATCTTAACTACTAGCTGCGCAAATGCTCCAAATTCTTGAGCAGAATGTCAGATACCTGGGATGGAGAGCCAACTGACCAAGAGGCACATCCAGAGACCACAAAAATCTCCATGCAGCCTTGACAGAGCTGTCCTAGGTCATGCAGCTTTTGAACCTAGAGCCTGCATGGAGGATAACCACTAGAAAAAAGTTGTCTGTACTTCGACACAGAACACAAGGGAAACTTTTGTTTGATATCAATGGGCTTTGGAGTAGATACCTGATGAATCATTTTTATTTACGTAAATAAAAGTGGGGGGAAAAAAAGCATAACATTCTTTAAGAAATTTAAGTTCTTATATTACACTTTCATCCTTGTTTATTTGACCATCTTCTACCAGGAACTTTTATCTCTACTAACTACACTCCACTGTCATTCAGAGATCTAAGTGAACCAGTAATTCATAGAGTTCAGTCTAACCCAAGAATGATCAGGATGCCAAGATGACAATTTTGATAGAAGTGTGAGCTGGCTGATAAACATATTTGATTTTTCAATTTTCAAAACCAAGACACACTAACAGCATGAATTACATTATATTATAAAGAATTGAGTAATTTTAAAAGCAGGTCAAATATACACTACTCATAATTTTAGTCCTTTAAACAAAGTTATCCTTTAAGACATATTTCCTACTAAAAAAACAAGTCTTCCAGCACACATTTCCGTATCTCAAACTTTATTATTCTTTAAAAAAAACCCCAAAAGCCTCTATTAATAAAGCTAAGAAACATAATTCCATCATGATGCCCAAATGTAAAAAATATATACTCATCAGCCTACTGACTGTTCCAATCACAGCTGAATATTTTAATACTTTCTAGGACACATTTGGCCATTAAAATTTTGGGATCATATCTAGCCATTTAAAACAAGGATAGTTTGTAAAACATGAAGAAAACACAACAGACAGTATTACTAAACAAACACTTTGAAAAGCTCTGAGCATCTAACATCCTGCAAATCCCACGCACCCCAATACAAACATCTGAAAACAGCCCTGGCTCAAGATCCTCTAAATCTTTTCTAACCCATGGTTTTATAACCCTGTAAATTTTACATTTTACTTTGGGACATCAGAAAAATGTGTTGTATTTCTACTGTTATTTGCATAAAGAAAAAAAAAACTGGTCAAAAGAGCAAAAAGTATATATTATGCCAAAAGTATAGAATTTACCAAATATAAATTTTAACACTGCCAAAAAGCAACAGTAAATTTCATTTTATAAACATGAGAATGCAACACAGAGTAAATTAGGGTGGATTAACCTGGTTTTTAGAACTGAGACACTGCAGAGCTTTGGAGTTCACCAAACCACTCTTACGTGCAGTCTCATTGGCTGCATTTAATCTGAAATACAGACACTTTAAAAGGCCTCAAAGGTAACTTAAGTAAACTAACTTCTTTAAGTCTGAGACGAACTTAAAGCTGAACTGCATTTGCTAGACAAAAAAATCTCACGATTCTAATTTTGTGCCAGCAGTTCATACACTATGTATAATATTTAAACATGCTCTAATTCTTACGTGTCAAAACAATCATGTTCATTAATATTTCCATTGAGCCTGCACTACTTTTGATCTGTAATTTTATAAGAACCATTCCCCAGCTATTTAGTTCCCGTCAAGGAACTCAAAAGAAATGGGAATCAAAATTTGCAACCACCGTATCTGAATTACATATTGATATAAGCAGTGATTAACTAAACCTGTTCAGAGACTTGAGGTAGACAGAAAAAAAAGGAGTAGAGGAAAAAAACCTCATTTTCTATAGACACAGAAATTATTTAAGTGTGTGAAATATTGGTAACATTTTTTCCGGCATGGAGAGAATTCACTTGCCATAAGACTTCTTTTTCTCTCTCAGATATATAATCCCCACTCCACCCCAGTCATGGCCTAATACAGCTTCTAACTATTTCAAGAACAAAAAAAACCAAGTCTGCAAGCTTCCCATTAACTTTCATGAAATCTTTCTCTTTCTCTGTGTTCTCACCAGTTAGATTAAATTAGGGATATTCAAGTTGAAAAGCCAATACAGTAACTCTGAGAAAATTTAAAAAAAAAAACAAAAAACCAAACACCTAAACATTTTGCAAAGTACTAAACAGCTATTTTCTAAGGAATTCCCCAAGGCTGACTAACAACTTTAAGTTAGTCAATGCTACATATCTCCAAACTCACTGCATTTTACCTGAGAGGTATTAAGTATCATTCACCTTTTCATCTTCATCAGCAGCAAATATTAATATTAGGGAATTATGTCAAATTGGAATAAAAGTTGTGTCTTTTTGGCTAGATTTGTGAACAGGCATTAGAAAAAACTCATCAATACAGGAAGCATGTGAAAAGATTTACCTAAACCAGAAGCAGTTTAAACACGAGCTGCACATCTTTCATGTCTCAAGGAAGAAATACTAAGACAGTATGCAAAGTACCTTGGCATTCACAGTGCAAAATCTCAGGAGCTCTGCACTGCTCTGAGGTGGTTTTTCACTGAGGAAATACATGAATTTACACCCTAAGTACCAGCAATGAAACAACAGCACCATATGATGGAGCTTGAAAGGTGTAGAGCTACAGAACAGCAGATTTGGGGATTTTTAGGGCTCTGTAAATGATTCTGGAACTCTACTGCAAACATCTCTACAGAGTAGAAGATACACTCTAGAAAATATACGTGCTTTAGATAAACTCCACTGAAATAGTGAATGATTTTAGAATTTGGATTCCCCCGATACCCAGGACTTCTAGCTGTTGGTTGTCAATGTCAGTGGAGTAAAGCACTCACTACTCTCTCTTTCCTGCCCTTGACATTTAAGCAGACAAGCCAAAAGCCTTAAAAGTGGGCCAGTTTTGGCTGGGACAGAGTTAATTCTCTTCATGGCTACTGTGGGGCTGTGTTTTGGATTTGTGCTGAAAACAGTGCTGTTAATACAGAGATGTTTTCATTATTGCTGGGCAGGGCTCACACAGCAGCAGTGCCTTTTCTGCTTCTCGCAGCACCCAAGCAGCGAGCGGACTGGGGGGTACCAGGAGTGGGAGGGGACACAGCTGGGACAGCTGACCCCAACTGACCCAAGGTGGATTTCACACCATAGAAAATCATTTGGGTTGGAAAAGACCTCTAAGATTGAGTCCCACCCCCCACGCAATAAATGTGGGAGAAGGAGGTGACAGAGAGGGGACAGGATGGGAAGGATTAGTGTTTGCCTCCCCAAGTCACTGTTGTGTGGGATGGAGCCCAGATTTTCTGCAGAAGGCTGAGCACCTGCCTGCTGCCCATAGGAACTAGAGCACGAATTCCTTGCTTTGCTTGTGTGTATGGCTTTTATTTTACCTATTACACTGTTTTTATCCCAAACCCCTAAGTTCTCTCAATTTCACTGTTCTCTACTTCTCTCCTCATCCCACCAGCTGGGCAGGGAGTGAGCAGTTGGGGGGTGCTGAGATGCAGTTTAACCATGACAGAAAGAACTGTTGATAAATGGTTTGCCATTGCAAAGTGAAACACACTGGAACTTCTCAGTCCTGGACTGCCAGAGTTCATAAAAAAAAAAAAAAAAAAAAAAAAAAAGAGAGAGACGAGTGACACATGGAGATTTGATTCCCCACCTCCGTACCACACTCTGCAGTGGGCAGAACTACCAGGCACTCAGATTTCTGAGACAGCTTAATGAAGATTACCAGGGGTTTCGGTGTTTCTAGGAAGTTCTATTCTTATTCTTTCTCCAGAGGTTTTCAATTGTTCTTTCTTTAATCTAGAGACGAAAATCATCCAGATTGAGAGCGTATTTTTTTCTGTGGATAGGAAAACACAACAGAGGCACGACCTTCGCTTGGGGGGTTCACTACACACATTCCAGGCAGCTCTGATCATACTTCACTACCCTGGAAGTGATTGTGATGTCCGGAACACTGAATTATGTCATTAATTAAGGAATCAGGCAGGAGGTAGCTGATTATAAGGGAGAGAGAATCTGTACTTACACAAAACTGTTTTCATAATCAGTGATGATAGAAAGGGAAATAAAGAAAAATCACTTTGTGCTTAATACAAGCGTCCTGGTACACTGTTTTAAAAGATTGTTCTGTGTGTAGAGAATACTATTTAGCTTCAGTGGTCAGCCAAAAGCAAAGTAAAGATTTTACTAATCTTGCCCTAGCATAAAAAAAAAAAAAAGAGAGAGATACGACATTTTGCTCTGGACAGCAAGCTTCCTAATTTCTCTCAAAGTACATATGAGAAAGAGGTAGGATAAGGGCCATAATCCATTTTAAATTCTGTGCTTTTTTTATGTTGATTTTACCTGAAACAAAATGTGCAGTATCCAAGAGCAAGAATACCATTTACTAGAGTATCAGAAATTAGTTCATTAATGGGTTCGAGCAACTGGCCATGCATCAGCATAATATTAGAGGCTAACTGATTTTCCTCTGTAAGCCACTTACACAACTGAGCATTTGCAAATCATCTCAAGATGCATGTCAGAGAGAGAGATGACAGTGTTAAAGAAATACATTTTTCATTTTATTCTGTTAGCAATACACACTACTGAATATTACGGTACCAACAACGACAGATTTTTTTAACCAGCTTTGCAAGCCAGAACACACATTACCTACAAGGTGTTTCTGCTCGAAGACATGACTCAAACAGGATTTCACTGAGCAATAACAGGATTTAGTGAAATGATAGTTTTGCCAAATTCCCTACAGACTTATATTTAGATTTTTAGAGGCCTCTGATTTCTTTATTAGCTGCGTTAAAAAAAACCAAAACAAAACAAACTCATTGATGTGAAGCAAAACAGCCATAAGTGAGCATGTGCTTAAATACTTGACCAAGTCAGAGCCTTAAAATAAGGAAATTATGGAGATTATGCAAAACAGTCACTGCTGTGCTTCTCCACAAAAAGGCCAGAGCAGTCACTGTGTAATGTACACAGACACTAAGGTAGGATTTGTAAGTTCTCCCAGGTAAAACCCACAAGGTGGCAAAGCATTTATGATTTCTAAAAAGAGAGAATAGGCTACAGACAAGCAGAGTTTTCTGTCTCTCCCAGTATTTTTTGCTTGCATCAGGCACAGGCGAAATACACATGAGAATGCAGCAACTTTTCATTCCCTTATGAATGAAAATATCCCTTACCAGCCATCTTTCAGAAAACTGAATTCCAAAGTGACCCTAAAGAAGCACTGACTGGCACTTTATCACTTATTCATAGAAAAAGAAGCTTGTGAGAACAGTCTTCACGAGGTGAAGATCGGCGACAGCAAGACCCATCAGGAACAAGTGACTGAAAACTGCAGGTACTTGACTGTTCCTCAGCAAGAGCCAAAGTAACAAAACTGGAAGCACAATAACTCCCAGCCAAGACCAGAGACTACACCACATCCCCTAGTATATAACGAGGGTGTGTAAAGGCTCCGAATGTTAAACTAAAAAAAAAAAAAAAAAAAATTTCAGCCCTTCTTAAAGCAAAAATTAGGTGGTCAATTAGTGTATGTGTAAGTCCTAACTAATGGGTAGTTCTCACACTTTTTAAGGAATATACACAAATGTACAACTTCCTACAGGGTGCCTAAACAATCAGTGAAATAGAGGGGGTAACAAAGGGCAGAGCAGTCCTCTGGAGCAGGAGGCGAGTGTCCTTCACAATTCCTTTTTTTCCAAAAAATGAAAATTTTCATATTTCGTAATGGGGTAACTGAAAAGGTCTTCCATTATTGGGAAGCATGAATTTACATTTCCAAGGAAACTTTACAAGTAAAAAACCTAGAAATCCGCATTTTAAAAATCACAGTCCAAATTCTCTTTTACAGGCACTTCAGATGCAAACTCGATGCTGAGAAAAGAGCATATCACATACCCAGGTCATCAATATTGAACAACTTCTCTGCTGGATTTCAACATTTATCATTTGGGGTCTTTCGCTTTAGTCCACCTCAAAAACCTCTGTTGCACTTTTGTTTGTTTTACTTGGAAGCCATGGAGCTCTGGAGAGGGAGACTGACTGAAAAGTCTTTGATATCTCTGTGTTATCACCTGCAGTATGCATCAGCAGGGAGTGAGAGCACATGGCAGTGTGAGAGCCAGCTTGCAACTCCGAGAATCCACTGCCAAAAATCCGCAGCAAGACAGACGTGGTGATTTGGCTGCGAGCGCAGTTGTTCAAGCATTGCTGTGGCAAAGATGCTGATGCTCCCCAGCCCTCAGGTGGACGAGATCCCAGCTGACAGGCCCCACGCAAGCTCCTCTCATTCACTCTGCACACTGACTCCTGTCATTTTTCTTGTGTCTGTTTTTATATTTAAATTATTAAGGTTATTCTTTAGCTGTATTGCTCTTTCATGAGACAAATCTTCATTGAGCCATTAAACATTTTCATAGCTTTGTTTTCATTTAAACTTGTTTTCTCTTTTCATTCCAAGACCATATTGCCTCAGGAATTTTTCCTTCCATATATGTTCTCAAGCAACCAAAGCCTGTTTCTGTAAGGCTAAAAAGTAGTATTTATCCATTTTTAAATACTGACTCATTGACTATGGATTTAGGCTGGTTTTTATTCTATCCCTTCCATTACCACAACTATAACCTAAGCAGCTGCAGATGAATTAAAAAATAATTAAATTGTTTTAGATAGAAAAAGGAGAGTAGGATAGTAAAGAGAACTTTCTATTTCTCCCTTCAGCATCACTAGTTGTCAATATACAGCTGCTCCCTTATGTAAAGAAATGAAAAGTTAAACTTAAAAAGTAACTGATGGCAGTTAAAAGCACACCCTGAAGAAATTTAAAACACAAGACATATTTAAAGCATTTTTCCATGTATATCCACAATAAAGCACTGGGTCGTGTTTACTAATTTAAGAACAATTGTGCACATTAACAAAAAGAACGATGATTGCTAAACTGCTAAATCCCACATCACAGAACATGCAGGCATACTTGTAGCAGAGGAATACAACATTTTTCCTCATATTACAGCAAGCTCTTCAAGGACCTCACTGGGAATCATGACACACTTCTTGTAGTATTTATTCTTAATGAGATTACACTAATCAAGCTTAAATTAACATTTATTCTGCATATACATGCAGGATTAGTGTGCATGTACACATATGCAGGCTGGACAAAGTCTTACCGATCCAAGGAATAAAGCGCATGTAGTGAAAAGCTTTTACCATTAAAAAAACTTGTTTCGAGAACTCTGCAAATATGCCAGGAGATAAAAGTCACCATATTACTGCTGTCTGTTTCAGGGACAAATAAAGTATGCTATTATCTCATATACTATGGAATACACAGAACTACAAACAGAAGTGTTTCAACTCAATACAGTATGAAAAATTCAAAATAAAATGAAAAGTGTCTGAAAACAAACTGACAAAATTACACAGCAGAGTTGTTAATGATGATTATTTATGATCGTTCAGAACTGGCACCATTATTACAGTTTTCCTTCCAAATTTCTCCATGACACACCACTCCATAGCAACTCAAGGATCTATATGGATGACTTACCAGCAAGTTTAGGGCTCTTAAAGGTGTCTGACCCAAGCCTGATGTAACTACTCCTATAAACAGGGGTGCAATATTTAATCAAAAATTTAAAGCAGGCAATTTATGCTGGGCATCTCTTGGGGAGAGACATCAGGGCAGCAGAGAGCATTCACAACCGCAGGACACCTCTCCCCTGCAAGCAATCCCCAAACTCATGAGTGAAACCCATTCAGCCCATTGCTACCTGCTACGCTGAATATTTCATCAGGAATGACAAGATTTTTTTCCTTCTCCCTTCCTCCCAACCCCACTTTCATATTTGCTCACTTGACAACTTGTCACTGCCACATCACTGCCACGCTGGCTGTCCTTGAAACCTGACCTCTGTAGCTTTTTGCACCCAGTGGTCGTGCCGTCCCTGTCTCACTCCAACCATTTCTGACAGGAGACATGCTGATCTCAACAGCAAGCCCTGGCACCTGAGACACACTGGGATTACACAGGTAAATCAGGGTATTCCGTGTTGTCTCCCAGCTAACAACAGAGGGAAAAACATGACATCTTGAACAACAGATCTTACATTCGCATATTCAAAAGATTCATCATGCTTTTACAAGCAGATGGGCAAGACTGTTTCCCCTTGCTCTGAGAGGGCAAATCATACATATAAAATAAAAGAAAATAAAGCGAGAAAAAAAAAATTTAAAAGGGAGATGTTATCTTGGTTTTAATTTAAACAGAATTAAAGGGTAGGTTACTGTGAAAGATGCTAGATAAAACAATGAATTAAAAATCAAGAAGGTGAACAGAAAGTCTCGTTCACCAATCTAAAACTGTTTCAATTACAACTTTTATTAGAAGCATCTCAGCCTATTTACCTTCTATGCGAATCATAAGTGCCTAATAAGGTCTGTGATTTCATTCCACAATGGCACAATCTACTTAAAAGCAGGTATATCTGTAAAGAAAGGTAAGGGTTCCCTTTAAAATGGCATGTTTTTAACTTTTCTTGAAATGTCTGTGTAGAAAAGAACGTGAAGTATTTTGACTGAAATAAATGCTTTCATGGAAAACAGTGAGCCCTGGAGATTATGCCGATTCTTGAAGTACTTCATACTGTTTTAAGCAGGTGACAGTAATGTCATCGCCTGAGCTTTTTGCCTTTCACACTTGCACAACAACAACAAAAAAAACCCAACCAAAAAAAAAAAAAAAAAAAAAAAAAAAAAAAAAAAAAAAAAAAAAAAAAAGAAAAAGAAAGAAAATATAAGTTTTACACTGGCCAGAAAAGCTCAGAGCTACCCATGCAGAGAGCACCTCAGCAGAAGCTACAATTAACTTACACCAAGGTCAGGTCCACTACTGATACCTTCTGGCCAATACTGCCTTTTACTGAGAAAAAACCCCACTGAACACCATGCCTAAACTGAGAAACAGTCTACATTTACTATACTTCCCTTGCAAGGACTGTAAATACCTTGCACTACCTACATCACAGCCATGCAGGACCAGATAATTTGGTTATCCCCAGCACATCAGTGCTGTTAATTATCCCACAGGATATCATACACTGCGTATGATACCGTAAGAGCAAATTTAAGAGAAAGAAGATACCCATGAGGATTGTATTTTAACACATTTTCTGTACATTTACAGTTTTGCCTCTCTCAGTTATCTTTTGCCACCAGTAAATAGCTATGGAAAGCCCCTGGGTTCCTTCTTATAACTATTCCTGCCCTAAGTAATATAACATTATGCTTGGCAATGCTTCAAAGGTTAGGAGTAATTATCTGACCACATTTTAGTTTCAAAATTGTTCAAAAAATTAATTCCAAAACATACTAACAAATGCTCTTTTTCTTCCAATTCTCTACTGTTGCTGGACCGCTGGCTGCGCGGAGGCCAAGCAGGCGACTCATAGCGAGTGTCCTGAGCAGCAGGATGTCAGCTTTCACAGCCAGGGGGAGGCTCTCTGCAGAGAGCAGCCTGCCCTGGGACTCCTGCGAGGAGCTGGCAGCGAGAGGGACTCTTTGTAGCAGCAGTTCCAGGCTTTATTCCCCAGCAGGGGCTGGAAAAACGGGAAGGCCGAAGGGAGTAGCCACAAAGAGCACAGGGAAGGGGATGACAGCAGGTTTTATATAGGGGATGGAAAAGGGAGGTACAAGGGAACAAACCAATGGGGAAATGATGTGGGGTGACAGGTAACCAACTGAAAAGCTTGTAGGGAGGGACAAATCCAAACCAACCAATAGGGAATACAACTGAACTGATCTTTCCAGAACTTAATTACATAAGCAATAAGGGAAAATGCATAAACATGAAGGAATGAACCAATGACCAACCAAGTAGGACAGAACTTTCCAGAACAGGGGGAAGTCCATCAACTAAGGAGACACCCAGTGGGCTGTGGCCTAAAGCTCAGTGCCACCCATGGCACCACCCTCTGATCCACCCTCGGACCCACTGTCCAAAGGGGGAAAATCTACCCACTGAATGTCCTGGTTGATGGACAGCCCAAAGGTGGGCTGGGCCATGGCAACACTCTACTATGTGACAAATCAATGTCATAATCATACACTACATTCGAAAAGGAATTGTAGTGAGTACAGGCTACATAGCATTTCTTCCCCATGCCTCATACTAACATTAGTATTTAATCATAAATTTGAGAGCCTAGTCAAATTAAAGCATCCCAAATTATCTCCTCCAGAAGTTGTACACATTCAAGAGACAGACCCTTCAAGCACTGTTCACTGAAGAAAAAAGGGGGAATGATCACAAGAAGCATCTAATCTGGTTGTTTTACCTGTGTATGCTTCAGGCAGAGGAAAGGAAATAAGTCCCATTTTCACCTGTCACAGCTCAACTGCCTAGACACACAACATTCCCTGGGTGTCACTTGGTTTAGGTGGGCACTTATCTACAGTTCCCATCAAACCAACTCTAAAAACACAGCTAACACTCTTAGTCAGATGGAGAAAATATTTTTCAGTTTGAAAAATTAATTCACTCCTCAGTCTGAATAGGAAGATCCATTACATCAAGCACAAGTTTACAGGCTCAGGGGTGAACAAACTTTCAGACAGTTCAAAGTGGGAACCCTCCTTTAAACACAACCAGAGTGAGTACATGCACGTGCAGCTGCATAATCCCAAGCCTTCATTCAGGAGTGGTAGCCAGCAGAAGCTTTGAGCAAGTTCAGCCAGCCTGAGCAACCTTCCACCTGATCTCTCCTGAAGGAAAATTCATCTTAGGGCAGCTCCATTGTTAGGTCCCCTCCTACATTACAGGAGGCAGCTCTTGGTCAGGTGGTTTACGAGTTCAGAAGAAATTCAATTGTTAACATTTGAGGTTATGAAATGGAAGAAGATAACACAAAGGAGGTGTTTCCTTGTGGGTTTTTTTTTTTGGAACAAGGTCTCCTCTAATAAAGGAGGGGATTCTAACGAAGGGAACCCAGAGCAAATACAACTGATTAGACAACATTCCATTAGCATATTTTACAATGCTCTCTGGAAATACAGTCAGGAGAGAAGTGATCAACTTCCTGAGCTAGAAGGAGTTCATAGCAAGTGAGAACAATCTAAAAAAGGGCCTGTTTATACTTGTGCTCAGAAAAACCTTTTGAAAACAGACAACACGCACAGCAATCTGCTCCAATTGAAAACTAATAAAAAACGGACCAAACAAGCCATGACAACCTGTATTCTTTCAGTATAATTATCTGTCCAGTGAGCAGGGTCACTTGAACAATCTTGCTTTGACTGCATCAGCTGAGTGTGAATCAGTAGAAAAACTCAGAGAAACAGAATTCTTGTAGAATTTAACCCTTGCTTGAAAGCTCTAAGGTGCAACTGAGTTATCAGTGCGATGTAACTTAGCAACACTTAAGACAGTCATGCTTGAAAACATATGTAAGCAAGTAGCAGAAATGATAGCACTTTTCTTTAAGAGAAATTTATGACATTTGTCACTTCTGTTCTCTAAGCCCATCTGTCTATCAGTGTGCTCTCTGAGCAAATGCAGCTGAATGCTGTCTTCACAGCGTATCGTGTTGTGCAGATTTAAGAAAACATACATGCACTTTTAAATTTCCTGTGCTTTACCAGGCTTCTACTCAAGCAGAATTTGGAACCACTCAGTTCACATGCCACCCTGTTATATGAATGAGGGTGCAAATTCTAAGCTTCTTTGTCCAGCAAAAAGAACGTTTATTAGCATTTGAATCTGCAAATTACATCAATAATGCTGTGTAAAGAAAAGCTGAGGCTAAAGGCCCTTTAAAAAAAAAAAAAAAAATCAGTCCTCCAGACCCAAGAACACATATTGTTTTAAATGTTAAGATTCCAAAAGTCACAGACAAAAAACCCTAAGTATATCTTACGCCTCAAAACATGATAACAAAAAGGATACGGCTAAAAAGGAAAGTCCTCAAAATAGCCCAGCCTCTACCAAAGCAGCTGCGGGTGAATTTTACTTGGCCATAACAGGAACACAATTCAAAAAAAAAACCCACAACACACACACATTAAAAAAAAAAAAAAAAAAAAACCCAAACACCAACAAAAAAAAAAAAAAAAAAAAACCCAAACACCAACAAAAAAAAAAAAAAAAAAAAACCAACCAAACAAAAAACCCCCAAACAAACAAAAACAGGGGATTGGGGGAGAAACAACTAACACCCACACCTTTAAGAGAAAACAAAACAAAACTTATCAAGCTAAACTACACCATCAGCCATGAAAGAAGTCTTATTCATTGAAGCTAAAAATCCAAAGCAGTATCATTAGGCTTCATAGTTTCAAATCTTTCTTGTGCTTCAGGAATATGTATCAACATTAAATTTAAAGGTAAAGGGAGTCTGGAGTCTCCAAACAGAATTCAAAATACAGAAATTAGAAACACTAGAGAACTTTTAGCAAATGTATTTTGGAAGGTGATTATAAAATTCTCAAAAGCAGGATTCCTGAATATCTCAGGGACTTGGGTTCCAGCAGACTCTGTTCTGTGTTTCTCTTTGTTTCCATAAGAAACTTACATTTCGTAAGCTTTAATTAATGTTTGATGTATTGAGTGCTGATCCCAGATCATACCTTTTCATATGTTCATGTCTTTTGTAGCAGATCATAAAGTTCAAGGGCATAAGTAGATGTACTGTAATTCAGCCATATGATTCATATGAATTCTGCCTTGCTTAACATACTCAGGAGGCCCTCCCTCCCCCAAGAGAAAAAGAGTTCAATTCATAAAATACTAATAGGTTCATTATGCTCAGAGCCTGAGCTACACTGAGGAGTTGAGAATGGCAGAACTGGATCTGGATAAAAACAGTCACAATGTTTGAAAGTCCAGCTTCAGAAATATGGGGACATCAGTCATTACTTCCATTTGAAAAATACAGAGTACCTATATAGTTCTCTCATTTCTCAATGAATCTATAACATAGGTGCACTACCACATGAGCCTGCATGCATAAAATCTTAAAAAAATTATTTTAATAGCTTTGAACTTCATTTTGAAGCTTTCTGGCCAGAGGTCCCACAGTAGCAGCTGCACAGGCAAGTCTTAAGAGCCACGTTATGCAGAAGCAATTGCAGAAAGTCTGAGCTCCTGACCTTAGTCTGGAGGTATCAATTTCAGCCACAGAACCTAGATGCCTTTGCAGCAAGCAGACAAGCTAAACAATTTAGGTAGTGCTGGTTAGCCAGACCTTACAATTCTACAACTACCTTTCTAGGCTTTCCTGTGCCGAAATGGCACGCGGGTTTATACATTACAGTTCTGCACATCAAAATCTATGCATACAGGCATTTGTGTAAAGATTACTCCCTCCCCAAAATGCCAGCCCTCAGCTTCACAGAACAGGTAATTCCAGTCTGCAGTCTGTAATTTTTAATGCAGTGGTAAAGAGGCAGTGCAGGTATCAAACATCCATCACTCTGCGTGGCAGTGACATCTCTCGGTACTCCCTCCTAGCCTCTGCTTCCCTCCTCAAGTTTCTCCCCTGTTCCCTGGGGAAAAGGGGGAAGTGTTTGGTGCTCAAGCTCCTTTATTTCATTATTCTCACTGTGGCCATTGGTACAAGATGGTCTAGAGGCGGGAGTTTGACACCTCAGTACCAGACCCACTCAGACATCCACAGAACACAGCCTCAGATGTTTTGCCGGCCCTCACACAGGGAAATAAAAGTGTGGAAGGTCAGAGGGACCTGCCATGGACAATTATTCATACACTGCATCCATGTCTCAGGAGCTGGGTAATGAACACTTTGGGAAGAGGAAAAGATTCTCCACAGTACTTCTGGCTTAAACTAGAATCAGACTTCTCACTTAAAAAAAAAATATATATTGTTGGACACAATCCAAAGTACACCTAAGTCAATGGAAAGGCTGTACATAAACAGAAAGCAATCATATTTCAGGAAGGTCTATTGGCAAAAAGATGGAAAATATTTCTGCAAAGCAGAACTTGCACTTACAGACCAATTTCTTTCATCAGTTCCAAGCATATTGATGAGAGAAGGATATTGTTTACCACCAGGAATTACAGAAGCACTACCACTAACACTACAAATCTGTGTTTTAGCTGATTTATGCTCTTGTAGCCAAAGTCCATTCCATATGTTAGAAACGAAGAAGAAACAAATTTAATTGTAGTTTCTCTCTATATAAAATTTTTAAAACACATAAGATACAAAAAAACTAACAAAAATGGATGCAGCAATTTATTTCTTGCACTCTTGGCCTATACATGAATTATTATTTTTAATAGATAAACAATCATGCCAGGTTTTTAAAATACTAAATTTAATCTGTCTGTTTTAAATCAACCCATTATTGCAACCTATTAAAAAAATTCATGTGAAAATATGCACGTAAATGACTGCATTAAAACCATATATACATAATGCAACCCCAAATATTCAAATTCTGAACTAAGATGTGTACATACGTCTGTATGCTCATTTTCACCACTCCAGAACAAATGTAAAATTAACTGGAAGATATATCTGCACTGACTCCAATCTATTTCATGTTGATCAGTAGCTAAGAATATTTCACTATAGAGATTTATCACATTAATTAGCCCTGAAATTACTCATAGTAATTAAGTATATTGTTCTTAAACTCTTTAGAGATTGTGGAAATACTTTTCCTGCTACTTAAAGAAAACAAGTATCAAGGGAAAGCATTTTCCAGGAAAAAAGTCTTGTCTATTAATGATCTTTTAATTTGTTTAAGCTCTCCCACCCTTCCACTTGCCCTATCCTAGACAGACTTTCTTCTGAAGCATAACATGACTAAAAATATTTTTAAAACCCTTCAAAGATTTTGAACTGTGACTTACACCATGTCACGTTATCACCGTGATCTTTGAACAATTCTTGTTTATGCGTGCAGCAATCCCAAATGTAGAGCAAAGCACTTCTGGAACTCAAATCCCCATGTCACAACAACTCCAAGTCTATAGGATTTCTGCAAAGGTTTGCCAAGGATTCTGGAGGAACTCAAGGCTGTGTGCTGCCACAGGATAAAACATACAAAAGCAGAAATTTATACTTTCATGGTTTATCATCAAATACAAGAGGGAAGCCTGACTGAACCAAGAAAACCTTTTAGAAAGTGTAAAATCCAACAGTACTGGATATCAGCATGGAGTGTGCCCCCCTCGCTGCTCTGCATTTTTTTTTAAGCAACAGCCTGGCTTAAATTTCTCAGGCTTGACATCCCATTGGGCTGGTGCGTCGTGTCCCTTTTTGTCAGCCTGTCACGTCACACAGTGTAATGTGGCATTTCTGTGTAACGGACTGAGACACGTCATGCCAATGACATGTCAGGCTTGTGAATTTCAAAAAGACACAGTTCAATGGAAAACATGGTTTTCTAACTGCCCTGGAGGTTTTAAACCTTAAGAAAAATAAAAAAAGGCTTTTCTTCTCCAGTGATTTTGCCACTGAAAAGCACATGTTTTTTGGTGTTACCCATGTGTAGAAGCAGGTAGCAGATATCTGAATATTTGGACATCTTTATTATTGAATCTTAAATTGCTGATTCAGTTCGATAATTAGGAAAGGTCCAGAGCACAAATGCATTCACTGAGCAGATACTGTTGTTTATTCCTACCAGACTACACACAAAGTGATAAAACTTTTGCATTTAAGATAAGTCTAAGCACTCAATTTCCATGACTCACAACTCCGTGATTCATTCCCAGTACCTTTAATGGATACACGTGCTCCTGTTGACTGGAATGGCACATTTTGGGTCTGCTTAAACACCACGTAACAGGTGGGACAGGGGGTGGTAAGCCTTGCCTATTCTTTATGCTGGTTTTAGATTAGCAAGACAAAAGCAGAATTGGTCTGCAACACGAAGCACCTTATGAAGTTTTTCAAAGAACATTTTGTCTACATCAATTCCACGTAGTGCAAACTGGAAAACCAATCAACTGAGGATTGATAACACCTTCCTCCAATTACTAGTGCTAGTCCTTACTCTCTACACTTCCTAAATGCTCAAGGAAAACAGTGACTTCATGCTATGCCCCAAAATGCATTTATTTTGTCAACAATTTTTTTTGAGTTGTAGGAAGGAGCAAATTAAGACCTTAATAGAGAAATTATTATGCCAATACCTCCCAACATTATTTTTGCTGATTTCGAAGCAGCGATGCTCTCAGATGGACTGCTCTCAAATCACACCGACATCACACAGAAGCAGCACCAAAAAATGAGGGACTGGGAAGCCACTAAAGCTGCTCACAGAAAACCAGTGAAATGTGCTCCTCAGCAGGTACCTATCCTCAGCAAATAGATTTGGTGGGGACTGAAGTCAGATCATGAAGAAGTCAATACCCTTTTTCAGTAGAAGAGCACAGAAGAGAATTGATCAAACCTAAATATGCAAGAAGAGAAGCATCATCTATAGTCACCACCGGTACTGCAGGTCACCTGCCCAGCCAGCACAATTCCTGCTGCTTGCACATAATGCAAATGGCTGGAAATAAGAACAGACAAATTAAGACACCTTGTTTTCCTCAATACAATCTTTTCCACAGTCTCTAAAATGGAAAATGTATCTGATTACATTATATAATTAATTGCATTGCCTACAACAAAATCCCAGGTCCTTAGGGAAATACATGTGTCCTTAAAGTAAATAAAACCCCCCAAAAAAACTATGATATCATCCTGTCCTGATCTTCCAGTCTAGTTTTTACCAGATAGCAAGACATGAATCAGTGATCAAGATACATTTAAATATTTGGCATATTTGAATGAATCACTCTCACAACCTGGTGTGTGCCTCAGTGTCACGGCATTATCCCTGTCTGGGGGGATCTTGCCACAACCTACCAGGTGTTTCATCAACAAATTGAGTGTTTGTGAAATCCCTAAATACAACCATGAAGGGACAGCTCAGATGGTGCTCATCAGTCAGAAGATTTGCTGCCTTCAGGACTGAACCCCTTCTTACCCAGAGGGCGTTCAAAGATCCTACACACATCTGAAGAAGCAAATCTCTGCTTAGATACAGTACTAAAGATTTCAGTGGGCAGATCTTTCCTTGCACTTACAGAAGACTCGAGGTGACAAATATCTACCCACACATCTGTGTATTAGTCATTTGTATTGCCTGCATACTAGGCCTGGTTTAAAAACAAAAAATTAAACATCTGTTTTCCCAGAAAAGAAAAACAACATTATTACCTTTATGGTAAAAAAGTTCATCAGGCAGCATCTTTAGGTGGCTGATTAGTTACAAACTAATAAAAACCTCTTTGGCAAAACCAGTTTTATTCCAGAATCCAGAACTTATCCAAAAGTTAGTAGAACTTATCCAAAAATTACTTTTGTTGTACTACTTGAGAAATTTTGCAAACTTTTCAGCTATTACCACAACTATCCTAAAAGAAAGGTAAGATACAAGAATGTCAGCCTTTGGAATGGGCCTTTTACTAAAGTTCTTTTTTTAAAATAATGGGGCTACTTGAAAACACAGTGACAGATAGTAAAAAAAAATATTCTTCATTATAAAACAGTTTAAAACAGCTTTATATTATAAAATATTTTCTTGTCAATAACAAAAAAAAAATTGGAAGTTTATAATTTTATTCCATCAAAACCTCCATGCCTGTATTGAAAGTTGGCAAGCTATGGTGAATTAAGAGCTATGTTCCATTTTAACCTTCATCATTCCATCTGAGAAAGGAGATACCACTCTGCATCTTAAATTTAGTTCTGGTAGGTACAACATGAGATTACAATCCTTAGAGTGTTAATCCCATTCTGGAAAACATGAAACATTCCCAATTTAATTTTTCAGTGCAAGAAATACAGTCATTTTAAATATACATTTTTTTAAATACACAGTAAAACTCAGTCTAAATGTATAATACACTGCTTCAGCACACACCTGCTCACAAAGCCATAACCCACACTAGCAGCAAGTGTTCCATTAAATTTCATGGTTTATAAATAACTGAAATTTAAAGAAAATAAAAAGTAAACCTAAATTTACATTAGCATCTATCACTACACAACTACATCTACTTTTAACCACCAGACCTAAACTGTTCTCCCACATATTACCCCTCTTCTCCAGTCCAAGCATTCCTCAGATCTGCAGACAGCCCAGCATGGGTAGTCAAGGAGGCAGAGGTGGCCATGAATCAGGAATAGGAGACAATGTTTTATTCTTCTCCTTTCTCTAACACAAGACTCATACAACATGTTTGCATTTATACATGATATAGCACCAAACAGATCTCCTGAAATACCCAGTTTCTACACATCTGCACAAAAATGTATCCTCTCTGCAGCCTAGTACATTGAAATGGGTGATGAGACGCCAGAAGCTGTCAGGAGAAACAAAGAGTTTCCCTAATGTCTCTTAGAGAGGAGAATGAGATTAAAACACATGCTTTTTTCTTGTGTTTTGATACCTTTGGATCTAGTGGGAGGGTTTTCTATCATTAACTATTGAAAAAACAATTTTTAATGTTTATGTGACTATCTCGAAGATTTTTCATTCTGTCATTACGAGAGAAGAGTAAAAAATTATTGCTTCTAAAGATCAAAATGATCAACTATCTCCATAGGATAGCTGTGGGTATTTAAACAGATAGGTCTGGTTGACAGACATTGCTTTAGACAACCCACCACACTGTCTCTCTAAAATACAAAACTGGTCTGAAACTTTACATCCTCAAAATCTATCACACTTCTTTTTCTCCTTGGAGAGAGGCATGTCTAACAGCTACCAGTTCTCATATTTCCATCTATAATTGAGAGCCACATCTCTGGTAGCTGACCTGGACTGGAAAAAAAACCCAGGACCATGGATCATAAATAGCTCCAATACATACAGAATAAGTAATTCTGTATGAGGAGAATTGAAATCAACTATTTGATTTTTTAGTTTAATTCTTTTGTTTCTTACATAGTAAGAAAAAACACGTGCATCTGTAGTGAGCCTATACTATAAATTCCATTATAGTCCAGAATCCAATTCAAATCTTGCATAAAAACACAAGACCTTCATATTTGAAAGTTCTGGTTCCATCTATTAAATTCTAATGCTTATGAGGCAATATTTAAAGACACAGAATGAGATTTGACCATCAGGTAAGCCAAAGTAAACATATGATAACTCCACCATTTCTTTGCCATTACTTTAAATTTATTATTAGTTTTAATAGCATAATTCCAGTGAGGCATCACTACCATTTCCAGTAAACAGACAGCTTTAAAGCTGATCATCCCTGTTTCTTCTCAGAAGTGTGGTTCTAGAGACAAATCAGAAGGACCTGAGTGGCACTTGGCCTGGGTTGCTCTCGATGTGTAGATCCTCCTTTTCCCAGGAGTCCTGAGCAGTTCTTCACCCCTGTTTCCCTCCTCTCATCAGCCAACCCCCACATGCCAAGTTACTTACTGAGGTTTCCCTTGCTGGAGCTCCCATTTCCACCAGGACAGTCCTCATTTTCTTCTAGGAACCAACTCATTCTCCTTCCCTCTCATGAGCTTTTAGCAAGCCACTGCTATATTTACTTTTCTATTCTCAATTCCAGAGATGCTATTTAGGGCCTGATAAGTACCTTATGCTCCTTTGAAAATTGCCCTTATAATATTAGTACCAGCTTTGTTGCAGCTTCTTGATGGCACAAGGCAAAACCACACATCTGTGGAGAAGGAGGAGGCCTTGATTCATGGCTACCCCAGTCTCCTAAATAACTACTCTCAAAGAGATTTCGACCTCTGATCAAATGTCGTGGGATTTTCAAAGCCATGGACCTGCTTTTACAAGCCTCAGCCCAATTCAATTCTTACACTGTGCTTAATAAGATCTGCAGCCCTTCTTTGGTCATAAAGTACTTGATAGTGGCCTTTTTTCTTGGCATTGAGATGGATGAAGTGTTTTTTAGTATGATAGAGGTACAAATACAAATCTAAAAGGGAAAACTTTCAATCTTATAGTTGAGTAACCATTAACCTTTCCTCCTCTTCTCCCCAAAATGCCAATTTGTGTATAAAAACAAGCTCCAGGACTTAGACCATGGGTGGCAGTTTTAAGTCTAAAATCAATTTTTGAGTTATAAACCCTCTGAAAATAGAGGTCTGTAATGGAACCACTGACAGACCCTTAACTACAGCGGCGCTAGCGGGCACCACTATAATATAAGAATAAAACTAAATTACATCACTTGTCATCATTAAGAAAAATTTTCATCTCAGTTCTTCATTTGAAAAGCACTATAGTTAATGAATGATTACTGAGCCATGACACCTAAATGACTAAAATATAGGAATTATACTGAGGTCAACTCAAGTATTTTTTAAACCATGAAATTAAGGGATCTATTCACAGTGCTATAGGATACCAGTCCTGGCTGTTATGCTCCCTTGCAACACTGACTTTGAGCATAAGGGAATGGTATGTATTTCTATATTGGAGATTAAGGCCCCATGCAAATTTAAGAGGTGAACACATGACTGCCCAAGAGTGACCACGTATGGGGTTCTTCTCTGTGTTCATACGTGTTTCCTTCAACACCTGTTTTCTTTATGCTCTTCAGAAGGTAACTAACTTGAAAATGAAGACTATTTTATGGCAAGAGAAGGCAGAAATTTCTTTGAAAAATGATATTTAATTATTCAACAGAAAGTGTAGTAACTTAAATTTAGTACACATTTAAGTACACCAGATCCTTTTAGCAAGACACTTAAAAAGAAAGGCATTTTAAGAAGACCTGTACTGTACTATCGTGCAATGCTCTGACAGTGCTTAACCACGTCCCTTAAATATTGTGTGATCTTGATTTAAGAACAAAAAAGCCTTACTATCCATGTGCTTGGGCATTTTAAAGGTAAATACAAAGGAGCAAGTGTAAAGAAAAACAGAGAAATTTAAACATTGCTTTTACGTGCGTGTTTTCCTTGATTTGAAGCCATTTTATACATCTTTCTAACTAGGAAAATGGAGATGCTCATGAGAGCCGGAATTATTTCAATTGCTCATACCCTACAAGGAAATGAAAGGGAGCAGGTAAAGCTATGAAACAATGGGAAAGGAGGCAATTTTCATCACTGCCATCCAAAGATTCTAACTCTGTGACACCTCCCCAGTGCACCTACTTGGCTCATGTTCTCACAGCACTGAGCCTGAGCCCTGCTGATCATGAAGATTTGTCTAACACTTGAAAAAATGCCAAAACTATGAAAAAACTATGTGGTGCCTATGAGATTATAGCTCTAGGGATATGTTGTCAGTCCTGCTCCTTAATCCCAGAAGCCAGGTTTACCCTAATGTTTCACTGAGCTTCAGGTAAATGAGGATGACTGAGTAATTTCAGATTCTCGAGTGCTTCAAGCACAAGCAGTAGTAGCAGTATTTATCATTTTAACCTCAATTTTTTCACCTTTTGGGGGGAAAAGGGCAGGGGACTGGAGGGTGTGGAGGGAGGGCAGCACACAAGCAAAAAAAAAGCTATCCAGCGAACAGTGACTAAACAACTGCATTTATTCATTTTTTTTTCATATCAAATTTTAAATGCATACAGTGTACCCAATAAAGGATTTCCAAATGCTACTTTAAGAATATTTTTTTTCCCAATGAGGAAAACACTTACTTGGTCTTGGAGCCGATGAAAGTGTAAGTAGAAGTGAAGGTTACCAAATTGAAAACGATGAATGTAGACTGCATGTTAATTGTCACCGAGTTAGTTTGCTCATGTTGGTCACATGGCTAGTGACAGTCAGATGCTGATGGAGTCTGACCTGTTCTAAAAAGCTGGCATTTTCAAAAAAAATGAGATGGAAGCTATCTCTGCAGTCTGTGGAAAAAGAAAAGGGGAGAAAGAGGCTCCTGACAGCTCAAGCAGAGGAGGAAAATTAGAAAGGAAAGCCAGTACCACTACCATATGGGCTCATAGCTCATCAGGACAGCTGGCAAGAAACATTGCTCTTCTCTTCTTTACTTCCAGGGCTGTGATACATTTCTTTATATGGCTATCAATAATGCTGAATGATTAATGCTAATGATTTATGTTAAATTCATTATAAGCTTTATTTGTTGCCCAGTGTTGAATTAAGCCTGTCAAATCATCCTTTTCCATGTTGCTAAAGATTCTTAAAATGCAGAGCTAAATATAACATCTGATCATTAATATGTTAATACACCTGTTTCATATATAGACCAGGAAAACAAGAAAGTGGCTATTTTAAGATTATTCTGAGAGCAGTGGTTCAGGAATCTTACATCTGCTTACTGCCAATTACTTACAGGAGAAAGTGACATTTAACATTTTCTTCCTGCAACTCTTAAAAAAGCCAGGACAAATATTATCCTCTGATAGCAGATTGCAAAACACCATGCCACCATTCTTTAAACAGCAAATAATACATGTGTACCCTCCAGTGAGCAATCCGGCCCCTGCTGAGACACCCATTTTCCATCATTCTATATTAAGTTACCTCTGGTTGTTCAAAACAAGTAGGAAGAGGACAATATACACAGGATAGTATTTAACTGTGTTAAATCTATCCCTATATCTACCCAGAAATACCACTTCCGGCTCAGACTGTCTTTCCCTTTGTGTTCTTCTACATTTTATGGCGTCAAACTGTCAGCCCCTAACTCTTCCTTTATCGTTCTCAGGCCAACTTGACAGAAATTCTAATCCCACTCCCTCTCTTCCTTGAAGTTCACTTCAGTTAAAACCACCTTATTTTACTCTACCAGAGAACAGGCCCCACACCAGAGTGTCCACAAGGTGCTAAATTACCCCTGGGCAATTTCCTCTTCACTCCCCTGTAGGGACCAACCTAATCCTGTTATGGACAGAGGAAATCTTCCAAATCCTAACAGGGACAGCAGCACTCACAACAGCCTAAGGAACTGCTAGCACAGGAGAACATGTCATACATGGCAAGGGATTGAAGATCAAGGTTTAGATGCCCTTCACCACATGCTCAGCAAGCAATGCCTGCACTGTACCCCCAAGAAACCTCTAGAGATTAGGGACATTTAAGCCAACACCATCCTTTTCTTCAGGGCATGAAGTCAGAGTCACAAAATGGGGGAAGAGGAGAGAAACATCTTTTTCCCTGTTCTAAGGCTTTAAAATACTTTTCAAAGTTGAAGCATGTCAGGTATAAATTTTCACTGTATTTTTCCTGCCATATCTATTACAGTACTACCTTTCACCTGTACAAGGTCTCCCTGTATGACTGCAAATCACTTCTAAAATAATTTTTCTAGTCTCTAAATTTGGCTGGGCTTTTTACTTAAAAGTTTACCTGCAATTTTTAAATTATTATTTTACTTATGCATTTTATTAATAAATTTCTCTCATAAAAAGCTTGAAATTAAGACAGTAACCACAAAAAATTCTTTTAACTCTATAGAACATGCTGCTGTATGATTTTCACAAATAGATCTTTTTTGTCCTCTGAGGCTGAATGAAAGAAGAGTTGGATGACTACAACTACTTAAATGGAGAATGTCCTTCGTTTAAGTGGATATCAAGCACAGGACTTTGCACTTAAGCAAATTTCATATGGAATTTGAGAGAAAAGAAAAAAAAAAGACTAACACAATTTTAATCTAAGTACTAGGAACTGAAATCTGAGCTCTTGGGAAGTTCTAGAGGTTTGCCTGAAGTGTCATTGACTTTGGAGCCTGCTCTTGATGTTCTTGTCTTTACATATCTATCATTAAATTTCCCAGATTTTTGAAGGAGGGCAGTTTTGGGGGGAACGCAGAACAGATGTCTCTCTGAGGATCCTGTTTGATCCACTGTACAGAGACACTGATATAAAATGGTTAGACTACACTTTTATGAGATCTGAATCCTTTCAACCCTAAAGCCATAAAGTACAAGTTATATATATTGTATTCATAGACCATAATTACAAAACTTAAGAAAAATACATGTGAATTTTCAACAGCTTGAGGTTTTTTTTATTTTTTTCTCTCTTGAAATCTAGTATTTACAGCCTTAAAACTACAATATATCAGTTTTGTACAAAAAGGGAAATATTCTATTTGTTGATCCTCCTTTCTATGATGAAACTACAGTTCTACCAGTTGGTCTGGGCTATACAGCTAACAAATGTCAAAACATATGGACCAAACCATTTATCAAATAATCTACTCTGAATAGATAGGCACTATCAGCAATCTGGTATTGATCTTTACAGGCTACTCTATTGTTCATCTGAGCATCCACAATGCCAGCAAGAATTAATGAAAGAAGCAAAACAATGCATACCAAGCATACAACTTCCTTTTTTTTTTCTTTAAGTTTGGTAAAATTTATGTAGTTATCAAAAATACACTACTATAAACAAGTATGCAAGCAGAATAGGATACGTGATGGAAATATCACCTCCCAAGCATTAACTTCTACAGACTTCCAGCATATTCACTCCTAGATTAGTGTAGCCTACTTACAGTTAAGATCTAGTGTGATAAATTCCTTACAGTGTGTTACACTGGCATTCACTAGAGCTGAGACTGAGAAGGCACTTTCATTAAAAGCTCCATTTCAGGGCATGTTTAATGTCTTGGACATTTCAAATTGCATCTGGCTGAATCTTGGCATACAGCTTGTCAGTCCAGATGCACAGTTTTTGTTTGTTTTTCTTACAGAAAATCGTATAAATTGGTTGTGACATTCATGAGTTCCACAGTACTAAAAATATTAAACATTAGTATTTGGGGAACAGGTTTTTTAAAAAGAAAATGCAAGCACTTACTCCTTTTTCAAATTTACCTACACTCTTGCTCCCACACTGCCTTCCCTAAGCTCTGCAAAAACCCACAGGTCCAGCACATAATTCTCCTTCAAACTCCTCTTTAAAATACTCTGCTAAGGAGATGCTATTTTATATACTATGTGTTGATTTAGATTGCCAAGATTTGAGCTCATCAACCCACAACACAAAACTTTAGATATTGATGTTACTGCTGTTGTCTATTCCCTGGCTCCTGTATGAGTAGCACAATAGGGGAGATGGGGTAGAGAGCAAAGAAGCTGTGACCAGACCTACAGCCAACAATTACTTCCAGTGAATCTCCTTCCTGACCAGCACAGCAAAAGACAGCCACCACCTAAACACCACAAAGCAACCATAACATGCAAAAAAATCCAGTCTTTTTTGCAGGGCTCAGAAATTTAGGTCTGTTTCCCAGACCTCTGCCCCATGTAACCAAAACTCATCTTCCGTCTCCTAATTCCTCATTGATTCCCTCCCACCTCTCTTTTAAAAGGTATTTATTAGTTGGTCATGGCAGTGACTTTACCATGGGGAAATGTGAGGCAGAAATATGAAGAAGACAGAGGAAGTTGCACAGCAAACATGCCTGGAACTCAAAATCACTGCTCTGGACATTGTCAATACAATTCGTAGACTGGATGATGTTCTTTCCTGAGGTCCTACTCAAACAAACAAGACTGTAACAGCACTAATCTTGTTGACACTTTGATATTAAAGAATCCATCATGTTGTTATTGCATATGAATGTTCCTCACCATGAGCTTCCAAGTTTGACAAGCTCAATTCCACAAAGAACATATATGTTTGGGAAATATCCAGGTGCTCTGAAGTGCTCTCCTACGAACTGCAGGATAATGGCAAGTCTGAGGACTAAAACAAAATATGATACTACAATTGACAGGGCCACAGCTAACACAGTGTTTTCTGAGGATCATGCATTTCTAAAATGTTTCCTGTTAATTAACTACAGGATACTTATGAGTTGCAGGTTTTGCCCAAGTTCTGTTTAAGATCTTACTAATTTTCAGTGATTAGCATTAAGTTTAAGTATGTCAGCATTTCCATTATAAACCACTTTCTCAGGGGTTTATTAAATTATTGGAAAAAAAATATTCTGAGGAAAACTCAATACTTAAGGGTAAATTTTCAAAGTGCAGCATGCAGTTTTAGCTCCTGATCTCTGAACAAAGTCAATAAGAAGCTGCAGAGCTGCACCCCTAGTCAATGCTTTGAAATTTTACTTCAAAGTCTCACCCCAGGAACAAATTCTGTCACACACACACAAAAATCAATTTGACCTCTTTAAATCTGAAGAATGCCTACTATTCATGTACTGTAGCTGCTAATCATAAAAATTTTCACTGTTTCCTAAATCTGCCCAGCCAATCATAAGCACCACCATTTGGGACAGGGAAGAAGGGTTAGTAAGGGTATAAATACTATAAGGGCAAAAAAATTGTTGCTTTTACCAGAAGCATAACCAGAGTAATTACAGACTGCCATGCTCCCAGCCAGCTCTACACACAAAAAAGAAAAAGAGAAAAAAGTAGCAGTGCATTTGTTTAGACATCAACATGACTATACTCAACTGAGCTTATTAAATGCAACATCAATAACCAAGAAAGATGATCCTTTTCTACTGTCAAGAAAATGACCAGGAAAATGACTCTAACCCAGTAAAATGGTAGACATCTTACACTGAAAGATTTGAAGTGGAATATGTTGAATATAAAGATGACTAGTGTTGTGGCATTGAAGAAAAAACATAATTTTTCATTGATGTAAGGCAGCGGAGCTGGAAAGAACACAAATACAACAGTAGATCCATTAACCACAGAACAAGAAATAGTGATCACATCGACTTACTAAACTGTTTTTGATTCTTTAGTACCAACATGCAGAACAATCCTTACATTATGTTGCCAAGGAAAACCTAGAATGCATTTATTTCATAACGCAGTTTTCTTCCATTATCATAATAGAGCCATCATAGTGGTTGCAAACACTGTATGGCCTCAAACACCTAAATGCAGCCTTTAAATTGGACATTTTTTAAGAGGAGGACATTTTAAGCCTCCCTAGAGAACTGTGTTGCCTGGCAAACTCTCAGCAGGAACCATCTATTACTGCAAAACCTTGCTTACATGTGAGAGAGGAGGAAATGATCTCAGCTAACAAAGGGGACGTATTTGGAACCACGACCAGAGAAGGAAGGTTACTCCAAGGCCATTAAAGTTATAACACCGTACACTGACACAAGACCTCAGGTGGGTTTTAAGCTGAGCTGTTGAGTTTAGGAAGCTTGTATTCATCCTTGGCAAGTGATTTCTCTCTTCTATGATGACAAATTACAGCTTAACCTCTATTTTTATCTTGAAGCCCCATCTCACCTGCTCTCAAACACTTCAACTTTGTGCACAAAGAGGACAAGGTTGCATTGCAGAAGGAAAATACAAGACAATAGAGCACCTAAGACACTCGTTTCAAAGCTCTGTAAAGTATTCCCCTCTCTAAATACAAAGAGGGCAAAAAGCAGATTTTTTTAATCACTGCTGTGCTATGGATCACAGTAGCAAGCCAGAGACAGACACTTTCTGATTAGTTTTAGGCTGAAAATCAGGAATAACTCCTTTATGTTCTATTCTGTATTATCCATGCTTAGTAAGTCTTCAGTTTGAGGTTTCATTAATGGTATCAATACAGTGGTTACATGGCTAAAATATCACATGGTGCTACCCTGCTAGTTACTTACTAATCTATTAGAAAGAGCTCAGAAGGACGAACCAGGAGTTAAAGCTATTTCATATCCATTTAATTTAAAGTATTATTCATTTCATGATCATTTGTTTACATATGTAATGAAACTGAGAAGCACAGACACCTTTCCTTTGCCCAACTCTTTATATCAAAAAGCTTTGAGATAATTAAATAAAATTATTGGTGGTGGATTAAAATATGGCACTTGCATTGATCAGTGTTCTAGATTTTCAGTAAGTGTTTTTTTGTTCTCATCTTGGCTACATTTTAGGATTCATAAAACCTGACAAACAATTCTCCTCTGAACAAGCAACGAAAATCTTTTAATTTCACCTAAACAGTATTTGCACCAACATGCTGCTTGCACTGAATCTGCATAACCAATATTACAATATTTCTTACTGCAATTTGCACAAATAAATGTGAAAAGTGTGCCATGGCAAACCACATTATCGTATGCAGTTCACAATTAACGCTATTAATGCTGACCCATTAGAAGTGCAGAATCTCATCGTTTGCTAGAAGTAGTAAATTAGTTACCAGAACCATTAATTACGGTCTCTTGAAAAAATAGAATTATCTAACAATGAGAAATATGTTTTGTTTTGTTAAGAATTTAATATTATTTTAGAATTTCTTAGAAGTCATTTTCCTTACTGTCAATATTATCTTCATCCTAATGGACAGCAGTTTGCTACACAGTTCTGCAACATCAGAGCCTAATTAAATAGAAGCACCTTTTCATTTGGGACTTGAATAGGTTTTAGACCACCTCCCACCAGTCACTCCCAGCTAACTCAGCTGTATATTCTGGATCAGCACCTTCTCCACCAGCTTGGGAATAACAGGAACAGAGACACCCTCACAGACCTCTGAGCTGCAAAGCACTGTACCAGATCAAGAGAGCATTATCTTATTTGCCCTTAACATAAATCTGCCCAAAAGTAATGCATAAACATTATACACACACATTCCCTCAATGTCCATACTCAGCACCCATGTGGGAAAACACCAATATCATTGCTTCAAAAATAGTACCAGTATCATAGGACACATATTTAAAACTTAGCATATATCTTTTTAGATTAATAAGACTTGTTATGACAACACCTGAAGCACAACTCTCATTTGTAAAACTACCTAGCACCACTATAAATATATATATGTAGGCACAATATTAATTTGACAGCTTGGGGTAAGGACAGGGATGGTGTGGCTAAGTGCCTACTAAAGTAGGCTTGGCAGTTTGTTGTAGAAAATATTACACATTCAGTCCTTAGGAACAGAATTCAAACATCAGTGCTAAAGTACAGCTGAAAGAGGGAGCAGGTGCTCTCGACAGCCCTTAGCTGGCAAAAGCACACACTCCTAGCTCAGATTACTGATCCGTGTGCTTGTATTGTACCAACAGCACCAACATGGGATCAGGCATAGTGTGGTGGGTAATTTACATTTTTAAAAGTACAGGGTACAGAACCGTGACAAAAAAAAAAATGAAAAAACCAAACAATGTAAGACGGGATTTTATGGCTTAGTATTCAACAAAAGACGCAAAGGAAAAACCTCTTACAGAAGCTCTGAATTTAACAAGTGCATTGGATGAAGCTCATGTGCAAATTTATCCAGTCCACTGAGAGCTCCACCAGCAATTGTCTTTTCCAAGCTTCTGGAAAATATCAGAGCTGCTTCACATTTTGCCATTGTACTTCGCCATTCTTGGGAAAACTTAGTTTTCCTCATAATTCCCTCCCAGCCACACTAATCCTTAGTGTTTTGATACGCCAACCAGCTCTGTTTTCTGGATCCAGTCACTATTTCTGTAGCTTTCTGCTATAAATCAGATGAGACTGTAAGAAAGGCTTTGGAGACGCTACACCCTCTACTTGTGAAGTTTTAAGAAACAAAGTCATACGTAATAAATGAAGCAGAAATATTCCTTTACTGGTGTTTTAGGTACTGTACTGTTGTCCTCTCTACAGGACAAAAAAAACTCTGCCACCTCCAAACGGAAATTTCTACTCCTTGACAACTCCTTCATCTGCAGAAACAGAAGAGACAACCACTTAGAGGGCAGGTGAGTGGGGGCAAAGAAAGAAAGGGGGGAAGAAAAAGACTACCTAAATAATAGGGCCATTGGTTGTCAAAGGCACATCAGACATCCCCTGTAGAAGGCAAAGAAAGCTTCACTGAGGCTTTCCAAATAACTGACCAGAAGGTTTTCATTTCCTCACCATCTAACTTCTCAGACTTGGTGGAGAAAATAGCAGGGTTTGTACTCAAAGTTTTTCAGCTACAGCCCGAGAACAGGTCAGGAGATAATCTCAGACAAAAACAGTACTACTTTCTATAACTGGGATTTCACAAAATGCAACCTGGCCTCAAATGTATGGAAGGACTTAATACTGCAAAAAACAATGGGGTCTATTTGGCTGACAACACACTTCCAACCAAACCTCTCCCATGCAATATTTACAATCCAATCCCGTGCTTAGAAACTTCCTGTGCATGTCTTTGTACTTTCAGCTATCACTGACCATTGTGTCCCTCCCAAAAATTAACCCATTTATGGACAAGACCAGTGCTAATTTCATTATCACTTCGGCAACACTTTCAGTCATAATTTTCATTATCTTCAACAATCTGGTAGTGAGCCAATTCTGAAACTAAGTAAATTGACAACAAGCAATATGGGAAATATTTTTTAAACGTTATAAAGATCTGTTTTGGAAGAGCTGGTGATGGATGTATGAATGTCAGCAAATAACATCCTCATTAATTTTCTCATGATGAAAGACAGAAAACACACCATCACACTGGAAGAGCATTTTTAAGTTAAATAACCAAAAGGCTGAAGGATCAAGCACCAAACTTTCTTGTAAGAAAAATTAACCAACTATTTTATTTGGGGGCTCTGGGGTTGACCCAGCTGTCAGGAGAGGGCAGTATATTCTGAGTTTTTACTCAGAATTACTCATCTCCCTTTTACATGGATCTCACAGAAAGCCAAATGTGCATGACAGAAATAAAAGCAAATAGTTTACAAACTTAGAAAATACATGTACACATGTTGGAAAGGTCTGTGGGGGTTGTGAACATTCTATAATTCTCAGGGCCTGGTACAATAATAAATGGAATCCCTTTCCTTACATTCTTCATGTCACCAACCATCCTTTATTTTCACTGGGCATTTAATGATGTCTTGCATATACAATTTAGTTAAATGTGGCCTTGGCTCTGATAAAAATATCACACTATTAACAGCCCTTTATGGTTTGATTGAACAAATCCTGTTCCACTGATTAGAAGTTGTCTGTATTACATTGGTTTGTCTTAAATTTGTTTCACTAAATCCAGGCTGTAACAGCTTCTCTCACTGCTTCAATTCACAGTGCTTGATACTGCCTCATCAGCCTCTTAAAGGTTCTCCTCCTTCTAATCAAACCCCTAGAGGCACTTCAGCGGCTAACCTGGGTGATTACAGGCATTGCTGTTGTAATTTTCTAAATTGTCAATGCTTTTTCTTAGTCATCAGTTTCAATTGTGTAAAGTTGCCCAACTATAATGGAAGTTGCATGCAGAAATATTGTTGAAAATTTAATTTGCATGCAAATCTGCCCACTTGCCATCCTTTATTGTGAAGTGTTAATGGAGTCACACAGTGCTGCACTCAGGGATTACCAGGATTTTCAACCAGGCACTGTGGCTACGACCACTTGAATGTACCATCCTGCACTGCCCCACAAACATTCCTGCTTAGGTTCACCACCCACAAACGTGCTTGCATACACATTTTCAAAACTTCACTGTTGACTGTATGCTCCTACATTTGGTCCAGCTCACAGTAGCTACAAAATTACTTTAAACCACTGCAGTTCTACATATGCCAAAACTAAAACACATATTTTAAATATTAACGTTTTCGCTTCATTGGCCTCCCTTCTCTTTATTTCCTCTCAGTCAAAAAAAAGCAAAAAACCAACCCTACAATCTCTGGCTAAACTTTCCTGTGGGATTCATCCAGATCCTTGATATCTGTCTGCTGTCAGGGGTCTTTCCTCTGCCTCCCCTTACTCCTCTCCTTCATTCACTCAGGCACTGAAAGAAAAGCAGCCACACATGGTACACCCTTATTACCTCAGGTTCCATCAGCAGGTGCCTGTCATTATCACCTACCAGCTTTCCACTGTGATTTATTGTATTAAGCAGTTGTAGCTGTAGGTAATTAAGGAGTACCGCTCTGACACGACTAATAATCACCACACAGCCCATGTTACGCTAGAGAAGTGCACGTCTCTTTCCTCCTCACTTCTTAAGCTTTACTCAGCAGAAGCACCTGACTTGCTGCTTCTTTTTATTCCTTACTCTACACTTGCAACAATCTGGATCCAAGCTAGTTTTGGTCATTTTTAATGTAGCACCTGTAGACAGTGCAGCTACATTCTATGAAAATAACAAAAAATGTACCAGTCCTCATGCACAAGTAAAAATAATTCTCAGCTTGAGACAACTTCATTTTTGTTTTTGAAAGTATTAGTCTCCCATTTTTGCTAATACAAATGCCCAGAAGTGCATTTTAAACTTAGGCACCTTGGTACTGTAGGAAATACAAACTCATCACCTGTACATGGACATTCACTGCAGTAACTTCTTCCAAAAACTGAAAAAACACAAGTGGGAAAGAATCACATGCACAGCATTTGTCACTGGGGGTTTTCAACCTAATGAGGGAGTGCTCCAATCTGCTCTAACTTCCTCTGCAGAATCTGGGCACATGCTCTTTACAGACAACAAATGATCCTGTTTTCTTTTTAAGGAAAATATCCCCACCCCAGTGAAAGAGAGCTGCGTGGCAAAATGAAAGATAATCCGGACACACATTTCAGAAAAAGTACTTAGACCTAAGATCTATTAACTTCAGGGCAAGGAAAACACTTGTTCTAATGAACCAATAAGCATATTATAAGCATTTCATACCTGTTTTGAAAGCTGAAACAGAAGGGTCATTGCTAACAAAATACATGCACCAATTCTTCATCTGCACAGCAGAAAAGTGTTTGTATGGTTCATTAGCTATTGTTACAGAAAGAAGGCATTTTTACTAATTCAGTAACACATAAGAGAAAGATCTTTTCAGAAACCCTTTGTACATTCCAGATTTTCTTGGAATTACAAAGATATAACAACACACTCAATTGTGGTTTGGGTTGTTGGATTCTTTTTTTTTATTTTTACCAAGAAAATTTACAGGCTCATTCATTAAATCACAGGATACAAGACACTGGAAATGGAATAGGTCACTAAGAGTCAAGTATTAGTTTTAAACATAACTCAAGCATTGTCCCAGGAGTAGGTCTGAATGATACGTGAAACAGCCCAGTAATGAGTGTTATCACTTAATTTGGCATTCTTATTTGAAATTCCCTTCAAAGCCTCTCTGTGTGTTGAAATAGCCCAAAATGTCTTTGAAACATTCTATTACTGCTATAATAAGCAAGTTCATAACAGAAGAAAATTTTACTTCTCTTTCTGATAAGTTTGCACTAATTGAGATACTGAAATGAATTTTGGAGCACCAGAAAAGAGAAAAATCAGCTTCCATAGAGAGATGCAAGGCAAGACAGTTCAATTTTATAACTCAGACCTACAACTAACAGGATTTGCAAGCTTAAAAAAACATACTGCAAGTCTGGCTTTTTACAGTGCTTATTTAATTGAATACACACACCGAGAAAAATCTTAAAAAGAAATTAAAGATTAAAAATTTCACTGCCCTTCTGCTTCTCATTTCATAGCAAAATTCCACTGATAAAAGGAAAACTATATTTACTGTTCTGACATACCTGGCCCTTAGCTATATTTAGAACTGAGCTGGGGCTGCAGAAATAGAACTGATCAAAGGCTAATACAATGGTGTCTCAGGGTCTTGCAATATTATTCACTTCATTTTTAAAGTCCTTATTCAAAACATCAACATATATCCCCAGAGCATCATTATGTCATACATTAACTTCAATTACTCAGAGGAGTTATTCCACCTCTTCCCTGTTTTCAGGCTGAGGTCACTCCTATCAAAGAAGGCAAGAGAGTACAGTTTACAAATCTTCAGTGCATTAAGGCACAAAGAAAATATGAACGTGTAGATTTACTTCAACTCCTTTCAACACAGGAAGAAGTACAGCTATAGGCAGTTAGCTTAAAGCAATTGATAAATTATTAGGAGAGAGATTAAAACTTGTCTTTCATGGCAGTTTTCCAGTGACCTTAATTTCTAGATTCTTTGCACTTCCAGTCACAGAGTGTCCAGTCTGGCCCCAAGCCCATTGCTATCCTAACTCCAGCAAAACAAATTTCACAAACTGGTTACCAGGAGCCATTCCTACTTCCCATCAGGTGAGCTTGTCAGAAGATCTTAATTATTTACAGGTAAAACTTTCTCAGCCAGTCCGAGTCCAGGTACAGGCTATGCTGTGCTCTGTGTGTGGTTTGAACAAGAATTTTATTAACACCTACTTAAAAAGATTTTTAAAACTTTTCTTCAGTGAATTACAATTTAAGATTTGTCGTACTTAAACACTTTCCCATGTCACGCTTATCCATGTAACAAGCCCCCCATATAAAAGAGAATACACATTAAGATACAGTTCCAGCATACCTTAGGATTTGGTGTTAGAAAGAACTCTACATAAGAAAAATATAGCTCCTCAGTCCTTTCCCTCCACTAGAATAAAACCCCCCATGTTGTCTTTCCAGAGCAGAGTTCTCAAGATGTATCTGTTCTAACGCAGCAGTAATTGCTGTGTACCTCCAATCTAGGGTTCAGGCAAAATGATTGTGAGCAGCTCCACATCCCTTCTCAGGGTGCTAGCGTTGGCCAGCCTCTTCCATTGCCTTCCTGTGCATTTTATCTGTGCCTTTATCTTTTCCTCCCTTTATTTTGCTTTATCTATTTTCGACAATAGTGACTAGCCCAGTATAACAGCATTATATAAGCTTTTTACAGTGCCATGTTTTGCTTTACAGAGTGAGCATAAATGAGGAAACACTAAGTTAAACTCTGACAGCCAATGCTGGATGTATCAGCTTGGCCTATAAATAAGCACTGATCACCTCCATTTTATTGAACTCATTTTCCAGGCAAGCAAAGACCACGAGATTCCTCTGCAAATTTTCCCTTTACACTCTCCAGCAGTGCTGCTAGTGTCAGCTCCGACAGATTTATAGCCTATTCATTCATGGGAACAAAAACCCTGCCAGGGTTGGTCATGGAACACGCAGTAGCAGTTAGTTCAGAAGATAACAGCTGCAATACCTCACTTCCTTATTCAGCACTCTATAGCATACACTACTTGGGAGATAATAAATGCTCCTTGTTTGTATTTCTCGAGTAATATCAGAGGAAAGGGTCCGCATTACAACAGTATGAAGTGGCACTGCAACACAGGGGGATTAATCAGTGCTTTCAGTGTATTTATTCCTTCTCTGCCTTTATGGTTTTGTAAATGACATTAAAAAAAGTTGCTCTGCACTGGTTTTATATACTGTAACTTCCAGGGATAGTCAAATATTTAAATTTTTTTAATTAGTGCCCACTTAATTTAAAAGGTTGCTCTGAATTATTTTGAATTCTGAGGTCTTACAACATGTAGTTCTTCAATACCAAGAGACATTCACTTCAGAATTAACCAATTATTTTCCCTTACATTCAAAACCAAAAAAGTGCTTAAACTAGACATTATTAAATCTGCCAGATTCCTTGAGCTATTTTGAAAAAACAAACTTAAATGTGTAATAGCTTTTCAAACACTCTCTAGTTGCAGTAAGATGTGGTATCAGAGAGAAGATGTCAGACTAAGATCAACACTGCTCGTTTTGGAGGGGCTGCTCACAGCCATCAGTGTTGGGAGAGGTGCTCTCATGTTTTGGGTTAAAAGCTGAATGTTTAAGCAATGCACAGTTGCCTCGTTGCAGACAATCAAAATCTTCAACCTTTTCTCAAACATGTCTGCTGCAACTACACTTCCCCTTCCTCTGCAGCAACCTCTCTGTCCCTCTGAAAAATGCACGGTGGAGTTACATCAGCTCTGATCAAAGCAGCATGGACTGAGATCAAGACCCACTTATGTGCAGCTCATGCATATTTTCATGGTCCCTTTGAAGGGGATACTTCAGTGACATGAAAACCAAAATGAACTTTTATCAATTCGTGATTTTCTTTTTTACCACTCTCTATTGGAAAATAATGCCCAAACAAAGCCCTGAAATGAACTCTTAATTACATTAAAATCAGGTTTTACTAAGTATTTTTTAGCCTTGAGCATAACAGTCAGCTCTTACAGCTGGCTCAGGAGATCAGAACTTCTAATCTCAGAGAGAATTTTCAGCTTCAGTCTTCTTTCAGAACTACAGTGCCCAAAACTAAATATATGGGGTTGGGTTTGTGCTTCACCTGAAAAAAATGCATAGCAATTTCTAAAACAGTGGTGCAGACCAAAAGCACTTCCCATCTTGAATTTCTTACAAGCTTTTACCGAAGTCACGATCCACTGTCCCAGTTTTTAGTTTGATCAAATGTACCCACATACCATGGCAAGTAGAGGAGCAGATTTACCGTAAATGTGGGAAATACAGGAATGATCAAAAAGCATATTATAAACCACAACATTAGTTGACCTAATTAGAAAATTCATCTCTCTACCAAATCTCATCTGCCTCAGCAGAGAAAGATATACAATGATTTTACTACATCAGACCTAAGGCCTGGGCTAGAATCTGCAGCTCCTGAGACTCCAACTGCAGATACAAATGCTCGGGAACAAAAAGATGTTTCAACCACTACAGCAACACAGCCCATGAAAAACATCTCTGTGCTACCTCCTCAAAGGCCAGCACGTGCCCCAGTGGGCTCAGCCTCCCAGGTTCAGCTCTGACTCTCCTTTTTTCAGTCACTCTCAGTCCATGGAAAGCACAGAAAATATGGCATTTCTTACAGTAACTACAGTCCTTGCAAATCAATCACATTTTATGGTGTGGCCTCTGGCTCAGCTCATAATACTGGAGAGAAGCAAGAGCAGCAGTTTAAAATTTTGCCGTTTTAATGCTCCTTCCTAATTTTAAGTGGCATGGTAGGGGGGGAGGAGGAAAAAACCCCAACAACAAACCCAAACTCCACCTGTACTGAGGTTTACAGCCTCTGTGCTGTTCTCATTGGGTGTGGAAGAAAGGGAGGGAGACAATTATTTCTGCAATGGAAGTGGAGAAAGAACATAAGAAACTAACCACTCACGTGATTCATCCTCGCATTGTCCTATCCTAGCAATATAAATCTAAATATTCATACATACTTAATTGTACAATATTTATAAAGAAGATTTTACGAAGCAAGCTTATGTTACCTGCTGAAAATTAGCCACCCCCTGCTGTAAAAACTGGATTTTTTTCCCCACTCAACATAGAAATACATCCATTCTTATAATTGTTCTTTTCTTTCAAATCACCTAATATAACAAATGCTAGAAGACATTATAGTGCATCTGCTAAGCAGTCTCTTTACGAGTTGAGGCTTCAATGCTTTAATGGGGAAATTGCCTGATTTAAGTAAATAATGTCACCTCCACCCAAGTAATCACATTTGTTGCAGACTTCTGCTGACCTCATCTCTCCAGCAAAAACAAAAACACATTTACATTTTCAGCTTGAGATATTTGGTTGAAATGATTTACAAATAGGTTGTAATGAAAACTAATTTTAGCCTACTCCAAAGATACTATTTAAGTTCTCTGTTGATAGTGTTTACAGATATTCAATTATTGGTTACTGTCACTTAAACAGAAACAGCATGTTTTTGCATAAAACAGGCAAGTAACTTGTGAGATCATTTGTTTATAGGTTACTGCATTTTGAAAATTTTTGTTGCAGGGAAAGTAATTGAACACCTAAAAAGCTAAACAGAAGCTAAATGTATGTATCTTCTACAATAAGAGGTTCCAAGGGGGTTTTGCATATACTGTTTTCCCCTCTGCTTCATGCAGGAAATCCTTTTGGAAGCAACTTCCCACAGCATTATCTGGATCATAACTTTTCCAAGTGAAACGTTCCAAAAAAAGCTAGCTAACTCATCTTGTGAAATTTCAGGCAACTTTTAAACAACAAAAAAGAACAACAGTTATTTTTACCCTAGTTGCTTCTCCCATATAATGGCAAAAGCCATACTCCTGCCATCAGAGGGGATGAGGTCAGAATTTTCCAGGAACACAGACACAACACCACAGTGCCCTCAAGACTATCATTCTCACGCATTGCCTTTTCAGCTTAAATGAATTTATTCATCTTTCTTACTTTTCACTTGGTCATGGATTTTCCAGCACACAAACATAACTTCCAACCTATAGCTAAGCTAGAGTCTTCCATCTCAGATTCTGATGCAAAAAAGAGAAATAGGGCAGGGGGTTGGGGGCAGAGAGAGAAATCTATGGGACTTACTCGACATTACAACTTTCTTGTATGGTTGTAACTTGTGTGCAATTCTAGAGACACGAGACCACAGGAACTATTCAATAATCTAACCTGATGGGATAAAACTTAGATTAAAAAGCTTCATTTGGCTCCTTCCATAACATGAGTACACCCTCAGTACTGTGAAGAGCTACAGAGACTTACTGAAACTTGCGTAGGTCTGAAGAACTTTACAGTTCTTTACACATCCTATTAATTTCAACTTTAAAAAAAAATCTTAAATCTATTTCCTTGTAATAAACAGAATATGGTTTTAAGTACAGACAGGCTGACATAGCTTGCCTTGGATTTGTACTCCCCACATTTAATTTCAAATTTGAGGTACAAAGGTGAGATTTGAGGAAATCAGGCATTGTTTCCTCAACATACAGGCCAAATGAGACTCAAAGACCCAGTGGCTTTTTTTCCATTATATTGGGAAAAATACGTTTGGATCATAATCCAATCTTTTCTTCCTTTTGAAACCTATTTTCTAGGTTTCAAAACAAACACTAATTTGTTTTTGCTATTGCACAGACACATTGGCATACACAATTTTTTATAAGACAAAAAACCTAAATCTCTGCTATAAGAAACTCATAAGGCAAAACTTACACATTGCAGCCTGTAAATTTAAAGTGAAAGGATGATGTATAACCTCCCATTTACTCATATTGACACTTAAAATGACCTAAATATGTAGCAGAGGGTCCTTCAGAAAGGCTTCCTTTATTTAATTCCTTCTTCAGCTAAAAAAATGAAGTCTCATGCGTAGTTTTAGGGGATACTATTTCTTCTCACTAAGAATATTCATTAGAAGAAAAAAGGAAACTAAAAAAGAGCAACTAAGCAAAACTCAACATTTTGCTTTAGCTTCATATCCTTTGTGCAGGGCTCTCTCCATTACAATTCCCTTTCAAGCACTTACAAAAAGATTGGCTTGTCCCGGGTTGTTACAGAAAAATCAAAAGGGAGAGCGTGAAAAAGCTTCCAGAGGCAGTAAACATAAAGGTGATAATAGAAGCAATATAAAGGTGATAATTGACCTCAGTGGTCAATTTAGCCTAATATTCTTTCTCTGGTACTAGCCGTTACAAATCATTTCATGTTTATAAAAGTTCTTAGTATGTCATAATGTAATATAATAGAAAAAAACCCCTTTCCTAAGTATTTCATTATCTTCCAACGAGGAATGATATCACATTTCTCAGAAATTTACAGTAACAACTCCAGGTCTTTTTACCCACCTGCATGTCTAAAACATCTACTAAAACAATAGTCCCAATCCTTCTGGCAAAGGATTCCTGTAATTCTAAACATCAGAAAAGTTTTTATCCCATATTTTTCTCTTGTTTTATACTCTTTCCCAAATTCATTGCATATCCTTTGTTTCAGAACTCTCACAATCAGTGCCTCACTTCGCCAGGTACCTTGAACCAACATAAGCTAAGTGCCTTTTCAATATGTTGTTCTGTTGTGCTTTTTCCCAAATGCACGCAACTTTGTATGAAATTTAGGGGCTCTGAGCCCCTAAAACTACAGGCACAACATGGTTTTTAAAGAAGCCTTCCAAGTTTTGAACACAATGTATAAATTCTAAAATACACTGTCCAATTGACTAAATTTGCCTGTTATCATTCTCTTCTCCTTAAATATCCTTTTTCCCATGGATAACAGATTTGGCCACATTTTTATAGGTACTACAAAGCCCTGTCGTTCAAAAGACATTTTAGTTACTTCACCTTTAGCAAAGAGCCTGGGTTGGCAGCTCCATAAGAAAGCAACCCCTGTAAGTAACTCAGCATCTTTATACAGGAAAGTAATTTTAATATTTTTCAGTAAACAACAACTTCAAAAGTCAAGTATGGGATTGAAGAATGTTAGTACTACTACTAATAATAAGGCTTGGGTTGGAAGGGACCTTAAAAATCATCACAGTCCACCCACTGCCATAGGGAAAATTTGGTTTTAAATTTTGCACCGTCAAAAGGAAACAGATATATTGTTTTTGATATTATTTCTGTGCCTTCTAACTGGAAGGTTCTTAATGTTATTACTATTATTTCAGTTATGTGAAGTCATCTGAAGTTCTTTTGCCATCTATTTCAGTTTTTTCTGCCTCCCTCCTTCCCCTCTCCTTTGTGGAGTTGTCTACAGCTCCCCTTTCACAACACATTCATATAAAGATGACTCTGAAACTCTCCTGCTCACACAGGACGTTGTTACTGACAATTACAATTAGTGTGTTATCAAGAGCACTGAAGGAAAAAACATGCTACAGTCCCACCATGGGTTGTTGCCTCTTCAATTGCTTATACTGTTGTTCTTGAGATCTTGTTAAAATTATACTTAATGACTGCTGTTTAGATTGGTTTATCATGAAACCTTATACACAGGTTATTCACCCATTTAGTTTGCCAGCTCACTTCTATTATCCTTCTTTTCCATTAACTTCCTGTTAACAGGAGTTTTGCCTGCACAAATAATTCATTCCTTGCACTGGCATCTCTTTATTACAGAAATATATATTTATCACATCTGGCTTTTTTTGCTAATTTATGCCAAGAGTAGAGTTTGTGTTTTCCCCATTGTTTTTCTTCTCAATGGTTTCAGGATATTGGCTGATCAATTGTCTTCTGATCAATACAGAGATTAAATGGAAACACACATTTCACCAATATATGTTTATTCGTGCTGAATAAGACAACTATTCCCTTTGAAATATTTTCATTTTTGCCAGTTAGAATTAAAGGGAATGCTCACAGCTTATTTTATATTCATTTTTCTAACTATTATGCACATAATTTAAAGAGAACTGTGACTGTGGCCTACAAGTTGGCCTATCCATAGTCATTCTGCTACCCAAGAAGTGATTTCTCACACACAAGCTCCACTCAAGCTGGTTTTACTGAGTTACTGAGTGAAGCAGAGGGGAGTGCAGAATTCAGGGATAATACTCACCCACATACATACAATTTTACTGATGCTCACTGTGTCCATGGCTGGGTCAAAGGTCTCTGGAGAACTGAGGTTTCACAGTGCCAAACCTCAAAGAAAGAATCCACTAAATGAAGAGTACTTTCCCTCAGCATCTTCTAAAATACCAAATTCTGTTTGCTATCCCCTCCCTTTACCTTTTGTACATGCAAAAAGCAAACAAAATGAAAGTCTTCTCAGCGAAACACACCGGCCTCTTCCCTTGTAATATTTTTTTATCTGATTCAGTAAATCCTCTGAAGTTTTTCGCAACTACAAGCATATGTGATTGTCTAGTTTATTGATAAATTATATCTCATTTTCTTCTCATTGTATATCAAAGATACTGAACACTCCTCAGCTATAGCCAGGAACAAATTTCTGGACATAACAACTTCCAGGCACACACCTCTTTTCACCCATACATGCACCAGACCAGCACACACTGAACTGCTGTTTTGAACAGATGGTACCATATTCATTCAAGGAGCTTTACCATTGTCAGGCTGCATGCTGATATCATTGCAGGCTTTCTTACAGCAGGCAGTCACTCGAGAACTTAAATTTACTGAATGTAATATTATCGTAAAAGGACTGCATGCATCCAGGCAAAGAGCACGTGTGCAGCTCAGTGTTAATCATAAACCTTTCTCTAGATAGATATATACATAAATATAAATAGACACAGAGGCTAGAATTTTCTAGCTCTGAGCAGACAATAGCACAGGGCTCACCCTCAGAGGCTGTGGGCAGAGAGACCCTGCTTGGTGTATTCTGTCAAGTGGCACACGCTGCCTCTGGCCTTCACAGGTACAGAGTCATTTTGCCTTTACTACCCCCATCTCCAAACAAACCATCTTTCAGAATGCAACCCACAGTAAATGCTGTTTCTGACCAAAATTATATCAAAACACAGAGGGAAATTGCCTAAAAACCTTTTCCTCTTCTTGATGCTGCCATAGTGAGTTCCCTAAAAGCTGCAGCCTTCACATGATTTGTTTCTGATGCCACCAAAAGCTCATGGGACAGGCAGGGCAAGGGACAGACTTTGACTCCTCGCATGCCAAGATGAGGAAAATCGATTTCAATGCCCAAGGGAAGAAATTACTGGTAGAGAAGGTCACCCACCACTAAAAGTTGTTCCATTGTCATGTAATCTTGGAAGGAATCCTACAAAAATTAGGTAAGTGTGGAGTACAAGCTGGTAAGCCATAAATAACCTAGGGTAATGTAAAAAGCACAGAAAGAAGCTAAACTTTAAACCAGGTAAGAGTTGCTTATGTTTATTTGTTCTGATAAAGAGTTTAGGTAAGATACTCTTTGATACTAAAGGACAATAATTTGTAGGCTGCACAAACACCAAAATTGATACAATGCAAAGATGATTCACCTCAAGCTGGGATTGCTGCCAATGGAGGGTGGAGCAACTCACTGAGGAAAATGGTCCAATAACCATTCATAATTCCAAGAATATGCCTTTTTTCAGAAATCAGCACATTCATTTGAAGGCAGCCCAATTTCCTACATAATTTTTAGGGGGCCAACACTGAACCCCAGCTGAAAAAAGGCAGAGAGTATCCCAGACTCCATCACGTGCTGATGGCCTTGCAAGCTGAAGAGAAACTGGCAGAGAAGCCACAACTCAAGAACAGCCAAACATTTATGGTTTCGGTCATGCTGTATTTAACAGGCACTCACTCTGATGAGCTAAAGAAAGCACACAGCATGGTGGACATTGTTTTGAATATTCATCTTCTCTCTGAGAGAAGGGACAAAGACCAACAGAAAAGTGCTAGGAGTCATCTGACTATCCTTACCAGGGATTTATGGAAGCTAATGGCTTATAAAACCCAGAATCAAATGGGGAAAGCAAAACAGCAAAGCAAGACTATAATTAGCTGGTCAAGCATTAGCCCAACCATATACAATGGAACACCCAGTACTGACAAATATTACAAATACATTATTAATTTCCCAGTATTTCATGCCTTTCCCCCCCTCCCCCCCATTCCCCTTTTTCTTGCCCTCTCCCCCCCCCCCCCCAAGTCCCACTTTCTGAATAATACAATCGTAGGGAAAAAAGAAAAGTAGTCATATCTTACTCATTTTCATAGTCTCAATTTAAACTCAGCTGCAGAGGAATCAAGATCCCAAATGCACTTCAACATACACCAAAACAGAAAAGAAATTAGTTTTGAAGCCTATTCATGGTATATGAATGCTTGGTGAAACTGAGTATGCTAAATTAAGATTATAACTTTAAGTGAAACAAAAGTTAAGAGTCTATACTACTGGAAGAGGAAATAAGGATAATGAAAACACAAAGAAGAAAAAAATCTTTGATACAAATGTTAAAATGAAACAAACAGATAGCAAAGACACAGGATCCACTTTAACAACATTATAATTGCTGAACTACTGGCACAGTACCTGTAATACTTGTACAGATCCCAGTGCTTTGAAGGAGGTTTCTCATTAATATTTTCTCACTTTTCCTGACATCCCAGGCTAAAGCACATAGAAACTGAATCATGTCATGCTCAAAGATGATGAGAGAGCAGAAGTAAGAGAACATCAGGTGCTCTCTCAATCCTTAGGAGCAGGGAACAAATTGACAGGTAATATTGGATAAGGTCTTGGAAGCAGCTGGAGAAACACAGGGAAGCCACTTGGAGATAAGGCTGTATTAGGAGAGTGAACAGTCTTATTAGTAGGCAAAATGCACCTTTGATTAAAACTCTTACTTTGTGTTTGGCCGTTTTGTGTAATTTAATTACAGCAGCACTCTCTGCATGATAAATGCTTTGTGAACTGTAATGAAGGACCAACTCTGCTGCACAAAACCTGCAGACTGACAAGTTGACAGAGTGGAGTAGCCCCAGAGCTTGTATGTTATAGTTGGCAAGAATCACAGGTTAGAAGCAAATCAAGTGCAAACAAACTCCACCCTCTCTCCCTTGCAACACCTGATAACATTTAATCATTTTTTTAAAAGAGATCCTGAAACAAAGTCCCTTCTGTAAGAGGGAAAGGCAAACCACAAATGTCAGCAATGTCTTAAACAAACCTCAAATGAGAAAGTAACCTATAAAATTAACTCAACAGCCAGTAAACTCAATTTCAGAGCACCTTACCCTCATACTTGTGAGTCCTGAACTTAAAAGAACTACAGAAAAGTATTTTGGTCCAGATTTCCAGGAGTCTCAGTATGACTTTTAAGATGGTATCAACATCACTGAGCAGGTGATGTTTGCACATACATATACATCTGTATCCTCATGCAAATGCAAATACACCATTTGCTTCCATACATGGTATGAGATGGTAAACATTGAAATTCTGTCCACTTTCACTGTAATTGATACTCAAACAGGTCTGAAAACAAATGAGGCTATCCTAAGGGTAAGAGAAAGCACAGTATATCTATATAAATTATTTGATAGGCAGCATTAAAAATCATACATTTATTTGAACTACCTACGTTATATTTTCCTCTAAAAGATATTTAAGTTACTAGGTGAGAGAGATTTCTAATTATATTCTTATAGTTATTTTGTTAAACAAAACAAAGCCAAGTTGAGTCAAGACTGTGACAAAATGGGTAGCACAATAGCCTGTGGTTTCCATGTTATTCTACTTTCCTATTAAATATTTTAGTCACTGACCATGTATAGTTTGCCTTCTCTTGGGAAATTGAATATTTTTTCCATAGTTGTTACCTCCAAATGGGGTGCACAAGACACTTCAGAGAAGAATTTATGCAACCAACATCTCCGCAGCTCGACAACTTTTTTTGCACTATACATCACATTAAACCAGTGTCCCTGTAGTTCAGTGACAACAGAAAAACACAATCCCTGACACTAATAGAAGTTTTTGCCAATGGCTGTTCATAACCAGTTATGATTTTTGTATTCCACTCCAGATTAAACCTGAAGCAAGCATAAGAGTTTTCCTTGCTTCTGCATTACATTCTTGAAAGAGTACAGTAACATTATCTCTTTCTGGTTTTAAGAGAAAAAACCAAACAAAAGTTCAAGAGCCTGCTCAAAGAGGTATGACATTTTTGATTATTCCGATTTTTTCTTTTAAGGTCAACTGAACTGAACCCAAGATTGAAGCCAATGCAAAAATATCCACTCAAGAAACACATGCTAACAGTGAGAAAATTAATTATCTGTTTTGAAGGTATGTTTTTGTTATTGAGGCATACCATTTTTAGCATGCTCAGTTAAAATATGAACTCATGTCTATTTCTTTTTCTATTTTAAATGCTAAATAATATATCTAAGTAATTTATTTTGAATGGATAACAATTTGATAGCTACAGACATTCCAAAATAGTGCATTTTTTTGATTTTCATAAAATGCAAATTGAACTGCTTAATTTAAATTATGCTAGTTACTACATTACTATATTAGCCATGTATATATTAAAATTTCAAATGAAAGAATCAGAATAAAAGGTAACATATTTCTTTTTTGAACATCACTGAGGCTTTAGGGCATAAAAATATGAAAGAAGATGACAGAAAATCCAGGACTTGTTCTGAATATCTTTCAGACACGAACAGGTTAAAACCAATGATCTATACTACTCCCTCACAGGTTAATTCATGCATAGAGGACAGAATAATCTACTCATTTGCTCTCATGCAGCAAATTAATAGACCAAGCAGCAAGAGGCATTTGCATCTTTCCAGAACTAGCAGGCTATTTGGCCAAAAGTATATATTCCTCTTGAGAAATCAGCCAGATCAAAGGCACCTGATGAGAAATCCTGTGTGGGGTCTTACACTGTTTTCTGGTATTTCCTGGCATCTCCCTGCTTCCAGGTCAGCAAGTCCATAATAGAACATCTCCTTTCTGGTTTTGTTTCCAGTTAAGCTCCTGTAACCTCACCTCAGAGCCCTACCCCGGAGCAAGGGAAGCTCAAGTTTTGTAGATCACTGGCTTTGAACTCCCTGATCATTTCACATCCCTCCTCCACAATATGACCACCCAATCCCACAGAACACCTGAGCCCAGGGCAGAGAGGGGTTGTAAACACTTAAAACCATCTAAAGCAAATTTAGCAACATCAATCCACATGTCTTGTGTGCTACGAAGAATGTGTGACTTGGGCATTGAATGTGTCTCTCCATGCCCAGGCAGGGAACAGGGCTTTACAATCCTAAAAAAGCACTGCAAGCATCCTCCCAGTCCTCCCAGCTGAAACACCTCATACATTCAAAGTAATCACAGAATTCCTCACTGTGTTGCTCAAGTGATAGCCAATCCATGGGTATTATCCCAACTGGAATGTCGTAGCTTCTCACAAACAAGGCCATGCCCAGCTCCTGTCTCCTCAGTCTGGCATAATGTCATTATTTTACCACTCACCTAGGAACACCTCTACTTCATGTCAGAGCTGATTTTTACACACATCACTGATCCAAGGTATCTCAAGAGTAGCATCTACTCAGCCTTCTGAAGATCAGGCCACTCTACAGAACATAGCGCTCGTGAGATAACATTTTCCTAACTACTTTATCATTTTTCCAAGTGCTTCGGGTTTCCCCATCACTACCTTACCAGATGCACAAGGCTACAGAATCATCAAAAGAAAATTTACATTCAGAAGCATGAAACTAAGTTGAGGACAAATTACTGAATATTTGTCCTCATTTACAGACATTCAATCCTGGCTTTCAATTAAAGCATTAAAAACCTTGCTGAACTCTGTGTGTTTACTTCAAATGAAGCGAGGCAGTCACATCCTGGTGCCACCAATTATTATTTAGGACACTAAATACAGCATTTGCAGGGAAAGTTTTAAAAGTTACTTTTCAAATTTAGGGGCGATTATGCATGCTTAAATACACACCTTCTCTGGAAGTCATCCTAAGGCTAGAGAGGTTTGATTAATTCACTCTTAATGCAATCCAAATTGTGTCCTCAACTTTTATATCCTTTTTGTTTGTGGTTCTTGTACGTTGGTCACCTGCACTGATGCAGTTTCTTACCCTCTGCTCACCCCTCAGAGAAGCTGTGGCTGCCCCATCCCTGGAAGTGTCCAAGGCCAGGTTGGATGGGGCTCTTAGAGACCAGGTCTAGGGAGAGAGGTCTCCCTGTTCATGGCCTAGGTGATCTCAAAGGTCCCTTTCAACCTTTAACACTCCAGTTCTATAATTCTGCCTTTTTTTCCCCCCTGTTTAATCCTGTGCTTATTTCATTGCACACATCAGCTGACACAGCGTGACCCCTGGTAGTCTGCAAGTAACAAACAGCAACCTGTCCTACCACTGCAAGCAGATAAACCATCCACCTAAAACTCTTGTCTTTTAATGCCCCTTTAATGTAGTAAAGTACAATTCAAGTAACTTCAGATCCATAAAAGCCTCTGGAGGTTGATGACATTCCTCAGGAAGATCTCCTGGCTGACAGAGGCAGAGCCTAAGTCTATACTTACCTCTGGTAGAAATAAACAGTTTATATTTGCTTCTGCGGGCACTGAAGCTTTTCAGCCTAACTCTGACAAACACAAAGCTATTATCTGAAAAACATCAGTGCTGCTCTCATGTATGAAAAGCAGTGCTTAAACACTATTTTTGATACAAAATATAAATCATCAATGCTTCCTCCCAACCTTGAGATATCACGATGGTTACTTCCTTGTAAACAAATTCTTGCAATGCAATAATTTGGCGCAGTAGAGGGTTTTTTTTTTCTTTTTATATTTAGCATCATGACAGTTAAAAATATCAGTGATATCTTTATATCAGAATAGTAGCGAGTATGGACTTTCAATTAAAAAAATGATGGAATTTGAAAAGCTGGCTACAAAGCAATCATTTGAACAGCCTAGCTTTTAATTCACCTATATGCTGAAATAGGAAATAGAAGATGGAAAAGTTGTAAGTGGAGAGATAGAGGGAGGATGCATTTGCTAAAGTACTAACTAAGCACATATCAAAGCGAATGCAGTGAACCAGCTCTGGAGAAATTCCAGCTTAGTTCTGGTCAGGTACACTCTAGGGAGCATGGCCCACCCTGTGTAAGCAGTTACTACTCCAGAACAAGGAAGTTATACTACACCTATACCTTTTATCTACTCAAGCCTTACAGCACTGTCAGACTTCTCAGTTTTTAAGCAAAGATTAATCATTGCTTAGATATATTTGGTTCCACTGGGTCAGTCCAGCTCTATACTCAGAACTGGGCTTAACACTAGTGATATTAAAGACAGAGTTTTGTCTTTAGTTATCAGAGGTTGTGTCTTAATGTCACTGTGTGCTGCCTCAAACCAGCAGCACAGCCAGGGCAAGAAGCAGAAGTCCTGACTCACAACAGCCACTGAACAGGATTCCTAAGCAGAGCTGACAGGACAGCTCAGACTACAGTGGGCATGCACTTTTGGACACTGGACAATTAAATCTCTATGCAAACACCGTGAAACCCATCAGCAGAACAATATCCAACCATGCCTGTAAAAACAGGCCATATGTTCCCCTTCTCTTTTCCAAGTTAAAACAGTGCTGATTTTTTCCCCTCAATGTATTTGTGTGAACAAGATATTTCATCTCACAGATTTTACTTCAGTTCAGTCTATGCACATTTTAAATAAATTAAGATGAAATAAATCTATTTTATTGTATTACTTTGTGCCACCTCCATGAAATAACGCTCGTCTTCGTATTTTGTAAGGGATGTTGACATGCCTGAAAATGGTGCATGAAGTATAATCTTTGAGGATCGCACTGCTAGAAAAATAAATCTAAGCCTATGTTTCAAGCTCAGAATGGCACCGCTTTTGATTGAAATGCCTCTGAAACATTCACTCCAATGCAGCTATGCTGTAAAATTGATACAATTGATTACTAGGGTAGCTGTAACAAAACTAGTGACTAGTAGCTTTGTTTTCTAAACATCTGTTCATCCCTTGCAAGCATAAAACATCCCCATGAAAAAAATCAGATTCAATCCTTCAGTTTAGGAATGGAGAACTGCGAACTCACAGTAGGAAAAATCAGGTTACAAAGAAGGGTTGCTCACACAGACCATGAACAAAACCAAAATTAGGTTCAATGCTTATTAATAGTGAGAAACTCTTCTGGAGGAATTTTATTCATGACATGTCTCAGTCAAATAAGTTTGAGGCATGTCATGCTTGACAAAAGAGTGATATTTGTTCTCTTATTTCTTACCTGCATTCCTAGACCCAGGGAAACTCCCAGGCTGATAGAGCCTTAACAGGACAATGGAAAAAACAATGAGGTGTCCTAAAAGAATAAAACTGCTTCTTGCAATATCAAAGCCAAATTTTTAATGAAAAAAGTAAATGTGATCACTCAAGAAAGAAAATCAACTTTAAAGTCTTATTATTCTAAACCCAAAGTTTACCAATATGGTCTTTATTTGTCTTTTTAAGATGAAAGCAACAAATCTTTGCACAAATCCTCAACATTTGTGGCAGAACAAGTTAGAAATACCTGTTCTGATTAATAAATTAAAACGTATTTTGGAATAAGAATTTATAATAGTTCTCAGCTTCAACCCTAGCAGCAACATTGGTAACTCCAGAAATCATCAGAGCACAGAGAGGTAATAATAACACTTAGTGAAAAGGACAAGAGTATATTTAACTGTCAGCTTCCCAACAGCTGAACCAAGAAACTCCCTCGGCATTTTCTGGCACTACTTCCATTTCCACTTTGAGTTCTTCTTATCTCTAACAAAGAAAAATAGCTTTATGAATCAAGAATCAGCAGCTTTCCCCACAAACAGCATTCTACAACTGCCATTCAGAGAGACACCAGGTGGAGCCACGTTTTCAGCTGTGATCAATACCATTTAGATTTCCTTTTATAATGACAGCACATACATTCAAGCAGGGGGACAAGTGGGCATGACCACCATATTAATCAAATTCCAGCTACAGAAGAGTTATTTGCTGGACCCACGTGATGAGCAGGCATAGAGAAAACCTTGTGCTAAAAGGGAAAAGTTACATTTAACCCAACATCTGCTTCTATTATGTCACTAGAACAAAACAGGAACGCAATTAGAGCACCCAAATCAAACTCTTTGTCATAATTTACAGGCTTAAAATAGGACAAAAAGAACCACAAGTTTTGTAGAGAGCATTCTCATTCAAGATGAAGCAAAGAAGATTAATATATCACAATTCTGATGAGAGCAACAAGCAACATACCATCAAAAACCTAAACAAAAAGCTACTTAATCCTTCTTTATAACCACACAACTTATAGGAGATGCCATTTATAAATCCAAGCTTCCTATATTAGTCTCAATTTTGATTCACTTTTTATGTTAAAAATATAGTTAATCTTCATTTCTGATCAGTTCTGCATGAGGTCACACAATGTGTGCAGTTCTTAGAAACGAAAAAGAATTGTGAGTGTTCAAAAAATACCTGGACATGTGGTTTTTTCCAAATTCATTCCACTAGTCAACATCAAGGTTTCTGATGAAAGTATTAAAATTGCAAGAAAAATACTCCTGTCTGGCTACCACTCTCAGTAAAAGCAGTTACCTGAATCTCCAACCCCACTTCACTCCAGGTCTACAATATTTTGGACCTTAGGAAGAAAGTGACATTTATGTGCACCCAACCTTATGAACCATTTGTTCAGAATGCAGGTACACCAGACCACAAGGGCAGAGGCAGAGTCACCAAGAGCACGTTACTCTCAATTATGAGGATTTTACCACTTCAAAACACAGCAGCCCATGGTGTTTTTCTCTGCCCAATATACATAAAAGTCAGGTAAATTTAGTCAATGCTGCTCAGATTTTCAAAGAACACGTGGCTGATTAAGTGAGAGGTACAAGCAAACAGCACTCAATTACTCAGAGAACCCCAAAGGCCACACCACCTTTAAATGTCTGGTTCTTTGTCAAGAGCTTGTGTTTACTCAGCAGCTCAATGATTCTAAAGGACTCTGATGTTTTTACTACTCATGAAAAAAAGGTGGACATCTTCACCTCATCACAGAACAGCTCTCTTCTGCTTTTACTGAATATGGTCCAAACTTTGATGAAAGAGTAGCCTTTGCTCTACAAGCATTTCCATGCAGTGGGTCCAAGAATTACATCCAGACAGCAAGAAAGACTTAGTTAAAAATAAACATCCACCTTAATGTCTTTCATCTACACTCACAGGTCTATAGAACTGGCATGTATTACAACTGAACCATCTCTGGAATTTGAGTAAAAGTGGCAGGCTACTCAGTCCCATGCAGAAAAAAAAAAAAAGGAAGCCACTTTATGAATACTAAAAGAAGAGAGGAAAAAAAAAAATGATACATAAGAAAATGAGTCTGTTTAAAGCCAGCATAATCAAAGTACCTCAAGCATTTTTTCCTCTAATAAATTTCCTCAAGATAACACTCAAAGGCTGAAAGCACTTTGAATCCAAAAACCTTTCTCTCTTTCTCTTTAGGATCCAGGACTCAGCCTGCAGTTCCTCAGAGTTATTAAACACAACTGCCCGTATGTCCTACGCGTTTTTGGTGCCATAGAGGATCAAGGACTAAGTCATCCCAAGCACTGATTTTCACTCAGTTCTTTACTGCAGACACTGTGGGCAATTCCTGACAGCTTACACCTGCTAGTTTGGGGGTTGTTTTCTTTTCCAAGTACATTTAATTATTGATTTTGACAAACAGTTCCAATTTAGATTGCAGTTCAAGTTGGCCCTATATTACATCCTGACCCAAGTCAGGAAGATGTCATTAACTTCAACAAGGCCATAATTTCAACCTTTTGCCCTCTGGATTTACCACACAGAAAACTATCAGATAGCCACAACAGTAAAAAGGAAGGCTTTTCTTTTCAGTAGCACCTGGTTAGCCAACAATTTTGATAGTCAAATGTTGACAGTCCATGGCACATATATCAATCTAAATTTAAGTCCCATCACAAGTCTCCTGAGAACAGCTTTAAAAGCCAGCAAAACTTCAAAAGGCAGTTGGACTCTTTTCAAAACTTTCACCATGAACACTTTGCTTATTGTCTATAATGTGTACTGGGAACAAAACGTGCATCATCTGCAGTGATTTTATTTACTCCTTTACATTTATATAGCAAATTTGAACTCTTTTATTATACTGCAGCCTTGCAAAGCATATTATCATATTTCATTATCTAACACATAGGCAAATGTATCTTATGAACAATGCTCTATTATTTTAATGAATTCTGAATATCTAGCATAAAATCGTCAACATTACAAAATAATGTAAAAGTAACTGCAAATGTCTACTACAAAGGAATAGAGTATAACACTCACATTTTCATTCTAAAGTTTGTCAATGAGAACTTAATATGTTTCAAGGAAAGCGTACTTCCATTATGTCATTGGACTTTATTACCCAAATAGTCAAAAAAATGGAGCAGTAGCAATCCAGTGATGTAGCTATGGTCCAATTAACTTTTATATTTGACTAATGGATCCCAGTACTTCTGATTTCAGAAGCTACAGAATGACTATAATTTAGATTTGTTTCTCAGAAGTAAGCACTAAATGTTTGTGTTCTTTCAAGTTCTTTTCAGATTTTAAAAGTTACACACAAGAGAACAGCAAAAAATTCTATAGCTTTATTGACCTAATGTTGGAGTTTTGCCATTTATTTTAAAACCTTCAGCTATAAGACAGAAATGCAGATTACCACAATCTGCTGTTATAAAAACGATTCAAAAGGTTATGGAAATCAGATATGAAACAAAAAGTTACCAAAGAAAAAGACTTTCCTACACAGGTTTGAAGTGTAACATTGCAATGTAGTTTAGAGGTTACCATCCCGACTTTTGGGAGATCAAATCAACTTGATCAATTCTGGTCTGACTCACAGAACTCTTGAACATCCTAATCCAAGTAGTTCTGACTTGTCTCCCCTCAGTATCTTTTCCTCATTTACTTCAGCAAGAACCAGACTAGACCTTTTCCTTTTGTGTTCCCCCACCAGCCAGAGTTCTCACCATTTACAACACTAACAGCATTTTTCATAATGTCTCTACTTATAGAATTCAAAAGCAGTAATCAATTATCACGGTCCTCATATTTATGAAAAATAAAAGAAATAAATGAAGAAGTAAATCTGTAGAAAACAGACTGATATTACATAAAGTCAAGAGTGCTCAGCCTCCATGAGCTTGAGTGACATTTTGTATGTAGGCCACAGTTTCCCAGTTAGAGTCAAGTGTAAAATAAGAAAAGGGTAAGTACCATGTGAACAGAACTAATGGGAGAGAGATAAAACCATTGAAATGAGGTGGAAAAAAATATCCACAGGAAATATCTGTACTGAATGAATTTTGAAATAATATTTCAAATCTACATTTTGGAAAAAAAAAAATTAAAGTATTTATTCTTGGATAATGAATTTCTTCAGAGAGACTATTTTATTAATAATGGATGTTCAGATGGAATCAGATACAGTAGGTGGAAATAACACAGAATCATGTCTTGTCAAATGTGTGATTAATTTTGCACTACAAGTATTGATTTGACAGAACACCTCTTTTTTTTTTTTACCTGTTCGTAGCCATTTAAGTGTAATGGACTTCTTTATTATCCAAATGTTATTCCTTTGTTTAAGCTTTTCATTTGAAAGCACTTTGATGCATTTATAACTAGTTACCAATTCTCTGGATCTTTATATGTGCATTATGTTCTAAGTTTACTCCTCCTCTTTTCAAGTCTATTAGCGTCAATTAGCCTTGCAAAGACATGCAAGCCTGACAGGCAAACTTTGATAAAATGTTTGGCCTGAATAACCAAACAAAGACAACACTACATAGGCATTTGTTTCCAATAAATGATTGCATTTAATAAACATTTCCTTGAATTTTACTCTTTTTATTTTACCATATTGGTGCATATAATTACTTTTATTAACATCATGAAACTACTACCCATTGTGATGTACACATTACTTAAGTATCATTAATAGTTTGCATACACTGGTAAGTTGAAGAAATAGCTGGATTCAGGAATAAACTGTACCTTTTAGAGCACAGACAATCAAGCCACATTTCAATACAGAGCAGAACAGCATGGAGTTGTTCCTGCATAAGCACCTGTATTAGCAGAAGAAAATGGTTTGGCAGTGTTTTGTGCTCACACTACACCCTGCAGTCATTTCAGAGAAACAGAATTTTCACCTCTCAGCTTCCACCTTTCTTCCCAAATTAAAATAAAATTCTGAGACGGTTTCTCCTACTTTTACTAAGGCTACAATAGTATCTTACTTCACAAATAAACCCATTCAATTCCTCGGTAAGAGCATGCTGGGACACATCTAATACTTCATTTGCTTCTACCTACTTAGAGTTATCATCCCTCAGGGTGAACAACTTCCTTCCACCGTTCAGAAAAGACAAAAAAAGCAAAGACAAAATATTTGTGAAAGTGTCAGGATCAGATCCTGAATTTATGGAGTTCTGGGGGTAATTGGTAACCAGGTAAATACCAACCAGTAACTGCAGCTGCCATGCATGTGAAAATACAGCCAAGTAGATGGAAATTCCAGCTATAAAACAGCCTTTGAGAGATAAACACAAACACGCTCCAAAATAACATTCATTTCTCAGCAGAAAATTAAATAATCTTTGTGTGAATATTTGCTAAATTATTTGTTTTAAAATAACAAAAAAAGTAACTGGCTCTGAAAAATGCTTTAATAGAGATTTCTACAGTTCACACTTTCATTCCACCTCTATAATGATGGAGAAAAGAAACAAAATTCAGATGCTCCACTGTAAATATCTGGCATTCCTACAGCTCCAGATTTCAAACACCAAAGCAGCATCACCTATAGTAACTTATTGCCTTGGTATGTTCACTGCTCTTTCAAAATTAATCTTGTAGTGGAGCATTAATTCCTGATATAGCTGAACAACAGCACTCCTCCCTCAACCACACTTTGAAAACCTAAGAGATAAATTTTAAATATTCATTGGGCAGTTTTTAGCAGTGTGCCAGTCACAGGGTGACATTTCTTTGCAAATTCACAATATTCTACAGCATTTTGATTTTCTAAACTGGAATTTATCTCCTGCTCAATTGTTAATAAATACAATTGAGAGATATGAGCAAAAGAAGGTAAATTGCAAGTCTTAAACATCAAATGCAACAACAAAACATTTTTGCAATTCCACAACATAGATATTTTTGGTAACAAGCAGGTCAGTGCACCCACTGCAGTAAACTGGAAATTTAGGTGAATACAGATATGGGATTATAAATACCATATATAGCCCATCCAGCTGTTGTTTACTGCAATTAACAAAGAAAGATGCCAAAGACTTGTTTGTGATGACAGTTAATTGATCAGATTAGATTTGATCCCTACCACAATTTAGAACGTAACTTTTCAATTCCTTTCAAATTTTAGTCCCAACTTAAGCTTTAAATAAAAATGTCCGTAGCAGCATGTTCACATTAATAGGCTACCATATTATTTTTCAATGACTGAAATTTTTTCTGAAATTCTAGAATTAATTGTAAAACAGTTAAATATAGAGTGAGATTACATAGAGAGAGCAGAGTTTACCACTTTCTTAAAATTGTGATTGTTCACGTAAAGACTCAACCAGGTCACATATTAATAATTATCACTGACAATCTTTAACATCAGACTAAACCCACAAGTGAAGCAATATTACATCTCTCTCTCTCATTTATCTTTACTGCTTATGGCCCCTCTGTGGTCAGCATGCTGTGAGCTTCGTGGACATTTAATTATGAACACATCATAAATGTGGCTGACAAGGCAGAAGCTGGGTTCAGATGCTCCTGGGATGAAGGAAACATCGTTGAAACCACTTAGACTTGCAGTACTTTCATTCTGTTACAATAAACAGTGTTCTGACTTACCATATACACACTGAATATAAAGCTCCCTCCCTTTCTCATTACACATTTTCATTTCATCAAATGGTACAGTGAAAATATGAGCAGGCGTTGTTCAGGACCCTTTAAAAATACACTATTTACCTTCACTAGTCAATTTGCAGCGGCATAACACCTGTGTAACAAGGACCAAACACTGAATTTTGCTACCAGTGTCACACAGATTCCTGGGAAAAGGCATAGAAATGCAACACCTGGGTAATACCTCTGCGAAGCATTTTGGCTATGCCAGGAAAAAGGACAGATGTCTTAGAGAGCTCAGGCAAAAGAAAGGAAGAAGGCAGCAGAAATAATTTTATCTGTGAGTACCAATAATTATTACTTCTCCCTATGAATTCCTGGGTATCAGCAGACACAGACTAGTCTGGCCTAATGTTTTAGATTGCTGACAAAATTCTGATACATCATTTACCCTAGTAAAGAAGAAACAGACAAACAAAAATAACAGACACCACACAACCCCAGGAATTTTCCAAGAATCAAACACAGCAGCTCCCAGATGCTATAGATTTGAAATTAAATTCTTGCAACAGAATACATGAACATTTTGTCTTGAAAACACACAGAGTAAGCAAGACCACAGCATGCAGATTTGGTATAAATAAAATAGGACGTTTTGGATAAATTAGTTAATCTACTGTACTGCCAAACTGGCATAAAATAGGCTCAAGATCAGAATTAGGACAATGTTCCTTCAGAAAGAAAGTTATATTCTTAACTCAAATTAGCATCACATCCCCACCAAAGCTGCTTTCTACTACCCTGTCCACACCACCTTTGATTTTGGATTTTATCCTCCATGGCAATGAAAACCCACACAGCAAATAACAGAGGGAACAGCTCAATAGTGGTGATTCCTGAAATACCATGAAACGGAGATTCCTGAAACACCATTGTTACAAAATGCTCTGAATCCTCAACACTTATAAGCTTTACTAATAAGAACACTATTTTAATAAAGCAGCCAATATTGACCACAAAGCTGTTAAAAAACAGCATAAAGATGTTACCTTTAAGGTAATTTTTTCCTTCCTTTTTGTGGAATAATGTTCGTAATGCGAAGAATTAACATGTGAACAAAGAGTAAATCTTGCAAGCTACCCTAATGCTTAAACACCTAAGCAGGAAAAAACGTGCATGCAAAAAAACTAACCAATGTCATGTTTCAAAGCAACTGTCCTCTGTAGTGCTGAGGTACATATTTCTATACCTCCCCAACAGACCAGAAATAGAAAAGACAAAGCATATAATAAAGCCAAGCACAATGAAAGAGCTCTGAAGAGAGCTGAAAAGTAGCTATCATGTTGGCAGATAAATTCTACACACAATTATTCATTCCTAGCCTCTTGACATGTAGATTAATGAGTTTGATAACCCAGGCTTCTAAGAAGTAGATTCAACTCTGTTTCACTAGCTTTCTTCTCCTCTTCTAACTACAAACAACACTTTGGTCTGTTGAGGGGGGGAGAAAAAACACAAATCGATGCATTTGCACTGGTCATCAACATTTTTGCAATTGAAGTCCTATGTCAAAAATATGATATCTACTGTGGGACAAGGCTCTTTACTGGCCCTGTCAGGAATTCACAGGAGCTCATGTGATCACTGGAGGGAGGAGTTCTTGCTTCAGCAGCCTGTGCTTCCATGCCAAGTTCAAAGTCATATAGTAACTGAAGAAAAAAAATAAAAAAAATAAAAAAGGAAAAACCATAACAGCTATTCTCATAGTTATAATGACCCTGTACTCACTGCAATGTGTTCTGTACATAAAATTTTCCATTTCCTCCCTGAGGCCAAATGACCTTTTGTCAACACTTTTGTTAATGTTCACTGATCAAAGTGGATTTTAAAGCAAGTGCTGTATCAGATTCCAGCCTCAACGAGTGTACAAGGGGTTGTGTTTGCCTTAAACTACTGCCCAGTAATGCACACTTGGGGGGGGACACAACATGGTTAATGACTTACAGATTTATTCTCTGTTGAGGCAGAGTGGAAATGTTTCATTCCTGATTTGTGAGCAGCATTGAGTCCTTTTTTTCATCTCAAATGTTATGAGTTCAAATTCTCTTGAGTAACAAGTCATATACAGCTGCTTAGGATTTAGGGAGGAGGCTTAAGGGATGGGGACAGGAGGTGCATTTGCTTGAGGTTACCCCCTTTTTCTGGTTAATCACAAGGTGAAAAGTAGTCTTTGGCTCTCAAAAAAAAATCTTGTGCTGCAAGATTGTTACTTTGATAATCACAATTTCAGAAACCTGTCTAGTGTAATTATAACATTTTTCTTATTATCAGCAGCTAGAAAGGAAATCAAGATTACAGTGGGCAGTCAATGCCTGCTAATGGGCTCATCCAGAGGGAGGGAGGAAGGTGCAACAACCCCAGAACTGGACACAGGCTACACCAGAGGAGTGACACCAAAACAACAGCGAGGTTCCATAGCATTCAAGTTTACCTCTTTGGGCATGGAGTGAGATCTTTCACAGCCTGCAACTGATATTTCTGCTGAAAACACCAGAACAGTTACTAATTCTTTTCTATCTTTGCATGGTTCTCTAATGATCTGAGCAAGTTATCAACGTGTTTGAGCAATTTTGTGCTAATGGCAATGCAACATTTGTTCACCTACACTTGAAAGAAGGTGGGATTACTGGACTTCATTTGTTATTATCTTTACCTTATTCAGAAAGAACTAAGCTGCAGTTGCAAAATTTTAAGAAATTTTTCTCTAAATATTGGTTCAATCTGATTAAGTGTATTTGCTCTGGATTTTTGGCTGGCTGATGGTTGTGATTTTGGTGGGGACTCTTTTTACTTACAAAAAAACCAAAGCAAACCAAACAAAATTTAAAAAAAAAAATTTAAAGTGCTTTACTGTAGGATGAGATACCTGGCACGCACAGGGGTGAAAGGCATGCTCCAGTAATATCTTGCATTTTATCTATAAGCTTTATGATCCTGCAGCATGATGCACACCCCCTCACACATCCCAACTGTAAATCTACTGTATGAGAGGTTATTTAGAGATACAAATTACTGTTATGCACAATCTCCTTTGTAATCAAATATATCTTCAGTTTAGCATTCACTTTAGAGAGGTCTCATTCCTTTGATGCTCTTAAAGCCAACCTACTGAAACAAGTTCTGGAAGGAGAGTGTTTTTCTTCAAAGTAAATCATAAGCAGGAAAGGCTTTTTCTGAAAGATCTTACAAATAGCTCATGCTGATGCTTCCAAATATTAATTCTCAGAAATATTGACACTAAGTGAAGCCTATATGTATCTAATATATTGAGCAATTGTCATGCAGACCTATCCTTCCCACTACAGCAGCTCAGGATCTGCATGCAGCCAGAGTATCTAATCTCCAAGCATCTAATCTTCAAGGACAGACATTTCTGTAGATTGAGAGGAGAGGAGCCAACAGGGATAAAATATGAGGATATTTATTAAGATGATTGTACACAGAAATCTATTTTTTCTGCACCTCCCAAACCCCTGAATCTGAGCATTTAGATTCAGCCCAATAATTTCAGTTATGGATTTGTGAGAAGGGCAGGGGCTTTAAGCAGAAGTTAGGTTTTCAAGATCAGCCCAATGCCTTCCATTGGTCACTCCTGTTGAGCTACACATTTCTCTTAAGCCCTGATGTGCATTAGGAGTCCATATTCCACCATCACCTTGGCACATTCTCCTCAGACACTGCTCCAAATACCTCCAGCACTTTACTGCCAGTGCTGATACACAGCAGCATGGCCACCATTCTGTAGACCTGTTATTCAGCAGCAAGAGGTAAATAGCTCAAACTAGCCCAGCCACAGGCATTCCAGACACAGGCAGATAATGCAAACCAGCAACTTCACTATCACTGGAATGTCAGCAGTACTGAAATCCCCAAAACTAACACAAACAGCCTGTGCACAATGGTGACTCACCATTATGGTTGTATCTAGAATCTTCACACAGAGTATCAACAAGTATGCACAGTCTACAAGATAAATCTTGCTTTGGATCTAGAAGTCATTAGAAATCATTAAAGCATTTCAGTGGAGATAACAGAGGAAACAATGGCATTAGTGAAGATATACACAAGATTGTTAACGGGGAATTTAATTGTATTGTAGAACAGCTTTGTGGTTTTGTTGAGATTAACAGCCACCAAGACAGATTTCTACTCAAATATGTCAGGCATCTTCTTTCCTAATATTGTGAAAATAAGTGGAAGTGCTCAGTGCCAACAAAAGGGACTCTGGGAATTCTCATTTTACCAGAACAGTGTTGGGCAGGGCTGGTCCCATATTGATGGAAGTAAAAACATGCTCAGTGACCACGGGAGCAAAGGAATCTTCTAACTTATGCTGACTTTAGCACAGACGAGCTCAAGAATCACTTTTAATTTGCAAATCAGTGGTCAGTTTATTATACGAATATCTTTTAATCCAGTCAGAGGGAGTGTATCAGTCTCACCTTAAGAGCTTCATTCTTTGTGTATAGAGATTTCTGCTTTTATTTGAACAACAGCTGGGGCTTGAGACCTGGTAAATCCTCTTTGTGTAGTGGTTGTTACATTGATAGACACTGAGAACTGAACAACAGAAATTATTTTTGTAGCCAAATTGGTATGCAGGTGCACATCTGAGCACATTTATCTCTAATTATCTGTTCTCAGGCACAAAACAAGCAGTTAGAGCAGAAAATACACAGGCATTTATTTCATGTTGCTGTTGCTCGGAAATTTGTATGCAAAAGTGAAGATCAAGTTGTCAGAAAGAGAACCAAGTCTCAAGCCCACTAAAAATATGTCCCAAAGTGACTTGCCCGTGTGAATTTTAAAACTCGTGCTTTAGGAAAGACAGAAAAGGAGAAGTGCCTGCTCACAGGACTACAACAGCACTGAGATTGGCTGCCAAAGAGCATAAACGTAACTTCAGACTCCTTCACCACAGCCACTCAACTTTTTTGGCAGACATGCGTTTTCTACATCCCTTCTGGGGATAAAATGCAGTATCTTGGATATGTGCATGTGGTAACAGATGGTATATGCCAATTGGTTTAGTGGCAAATATTGCATACACTTCAAAATACCTCAGGATTTTGAAGATGTAAGTTAGAACTCCTGGATAGAGAAATTTAAAGTCAACACTTTGAGAAGGATAATGTAATCTGCATGCAGCTCAGGATGTGCATCTCTCAGATTAGATAATTCTACATTGTTATTACACAGGATTTTTTTCTAATTTGTTCTATAGCTTTCACTAAAAAAAAATTTCACCTTTGGCTACCTTGGAGTATGTTGAGCATCCAGGACTGCCAGTGTAGGGATCTTTCCACTGTATTAATTTCAATGCAGTGCATGTTATGTCTAAGTCACTTCTTGCCATACAGCAGAGATCCTCAGGTTAGCTTTAACAAAGGGCACAGAGTCTATCAGCTCCTACAGAGCTCTGCAGTACCTAGCTGGAGTTCCTTTGGAATCTCAAAAGAAATCTCTCTACTGCTCTGCCAAATGCAGCATAGACACATACGAGTATAGAAGGCCAGTAACAGAAGCAAAATCCTGATTCCATTACCTCTTCCAGCAACTAATCACTGACACGCTGCTGAAAGATATCAGACCAGTGTAAAACTTCTGCTTTCTTCCCTTATTTAAAAACAAGAACTCTTACCTAGACACAACGAAGTGCTGCTTCTTCCACAAAGCACACAGGGCACGTCGTGAGAGAGCCCAACTACTGAGCAACAGATTGAATGAATGCCTCAGTACTTTTAACCTGAGATGGGTTTGTGCAATGTATTTACATACCATAGCAGAGATCTGAGGAATCTGCTCATGCAACAGCCAAACAATAGGCAAGGACGGCATAAATTAATGCAAATTAAGCCTAACAAATTTGAAATAAAAAAAATACTCCCAAATTTGAACAACCAGTCCTTCACTGCTGCAGTCCACCTAATCTCAATGAAATGTTCCAAGTATAGGTTTGAAAAACTCTACCAGTATAGAAGAAATAACATATTTTACTTAAAGTACCAAGCCTGATGATTACGGAGGGAGGGTTCCCTCTTCCCCCTCTCCCCAGCCCTGCACTCACAACCCCCCCACCACCACCAGATTCACAGGATTAATATGAGACTGGCTTGAGGGTTTTAGCAGTAACTGCTGCAAAACAAGTTCTGATTGGTTGATTCAGAAATTGGGATTCTGGGCAGTGTTTTATAAAAGGATAATGTATCTTTAAGCCTAGGTGCCCTTCAGGGAAATGTATTGGATAAATGTCTTCTGAAAAGCCTGTAAATATTCCATCGCCTCACTGTCATTACTACCATGAAATGATAATGAAGCATGAAAGAAATATAATTCCATATTCAGATGACAGCATTAGCCTTCATAAGCAAACTGAAATATTTATTAGTAAAATGTTCGGTATCTACGCCTGTAATCTAAAAAAAAGGACAAAAATGTTTTATAATAAAAAAGAGATTGAATGCAGAGGTAAAATCTGGTTGGCTGATTTTATTGCTTATTATTAAATCCAGGCAAAACAATTATTTTTTTCTTTTCATTAGTAAGGCACCCAAATTAAAACTATGCCCTCAGGCTGTGAGGTTTACAGTAGTGATTAAAAACAAGAAATTGTGATGCATGGGGTTTTTGACAATGGCATAATCAAATTCATTCATATTGTTCAATCTTTCACTGACAAATATTTTTACAGTGAAATATACCAAACAAAGAAGCACATACAAGTACTATCAATACAGAGAAATTAGGAAGACTTGTTGTTATTGCAGCAGAGAACAGATACAATGTTTCTATAATCTTGAATACAAACATTATAGTGTAGTTAATTAGGGTAATTATTGCCTAAATTGTGCTTAATTGTTTTATACTGAAAAGGATTTCTGAAAGAAGCCTTTTGGATTTCTACAAGGCACAGAAGTGAGCACACTGCAGCTTAAGTATTTAGATGTAATTTCCTAAGTTTGATTGCATTTCCTATAAGTCAGAAAATACATCCTGAAGCAGGCTGGGACAGAGATAAACATGAGCCACACGCCTTGACCTCTGTTTCACCTTATTGAAAAAGAGGCATAAAATAGTCATTTAGTACACTAGCATCAGAGAGCATTCACACACTCTAAGCACATTCTTTTTAAAAAAAGGTCTTTGAAGTGAATGAAAAATTAGAAATTCAAGTGACCACGATCAATTCTGAAACACTGCACAAAATTAATTACAGTTTTGCATCAGAAGCAAGAATGTAGATTTCAGACAGTCTGTGTCATTTATCTCATGCTGTACAATATACGAGGCGATTAAAAAGCCAAATCTGTTCCCACCCCCCAAGTCTAAGGCCTATCAGAGGCTGTGAAGTACAAATTATTAACTCCAAATTATTCAAGGGATTGTACAGATGCTTCAACTTGAATGAAATTTGCGGCAAGTCACAGGAGCTACGAAGGGACAGATTTGCTGCTCTTTATCAAAATCTAGTCTGACTATCGCTGACAGAATCCAGATAAATTGCACAGTAATCTGGCAGTGGCTGTAGAAAGCTTGCTCTGCAAAATCCAAATCTCTAATTTCTATCTGGTTTTAATTGCTTGACTTAAATTTGCATTTTTATACAATTGGCTTAAAGGATTTATTCGATTCTTTAGGCTACTCTAATAAAACTGGGTCCCATTTTGCACGGTATCTCAGAAACCTACTTGCATTAAATAAGCATGCTGTACTACAAAAATATTTACCATAGCAGAAAAAGATTCCTTTTTACGTCATGTTCAGAATTAGGTAAAGAATACATGTGTCAGGAAGCTCCTTTTAAACTGCCCTATGAAAACATACCTGAGAATGAACAGGACAGCATAACAAAGAGAAGTGGGGGGAAAAGCATTCAACACAGGATAAACTGGGGGAAGAAACAAACAAACAACCCCATGTGGACCCCGAGTACGTACACGTTTAAATACAAGTCAGAAGGCACTGATAACACCATGTGCTATAGCCAAGCATCCAGGAGACAGCCATCTGCAGCACCTGAGTGCTGGGCATCACAGCAAGAACTTCCATTCTAGTAATTCCCAAGCTCCAGTGTCATTAATGGAGGTGCTGGCAGCCAGTTCATATCCTTATTGACAATTTATTGTCACCCTCTTAGTGCAGAGAGTACCTTACCCCAAACAAACATTACAGAACACCAACACCTGAGCAGCACTGGGCTGGGTGACATCCTCAGTCACCCTTCAAGTATCCAAAATCAAATTCCAGTGTGACAACATCTGAACACTGGCATTCCAGCAGGATAACCAAGGCAAAACTACTAAGGTCTCTAAAATATTACACTTCTAATCACATTTCATCTGCATTTACTCATTCTAGAGCTGTCTAATGCAATACATAGACTATTTCAAACACACATTTTAACTTTCTATTCAAGCTTTGCCAAAACATTTGTGTTATTTTATATGTATACTTTTTATGTGTCTATATGGCCTATATATTTTTATATGTGTATATAAGGCCAAAGGCCCTTTTTTCCTTTGACTTAATTTGAATATAAATAGTCAAAAAATATATACATTTCAGTGTAGTTTAACATAATTCAACAGAAACAAGACCTAACATCCTAACAGATTAAATTCAAATACATAAAAGAAAAACAAAACCACACAACCAACCAAAACAAAAGCTACTTGTTTTTACGTTCCAAAAAGGATGTATAGATTCCCTTTCCTTCCAAGTGAATGTGAATAAAACAGCACCAAACAGCTCCTATACAACAACAAACACAATCTGGCCCAAGCCATAAACAGGGTTTGGCCCTACATGTGTTCCCCATGAACACCAGCACTGCTGGAACTTAGTTACATTCCAGCCTGGAGGGTAGCTGCTCCATTACTTTTACAGTGGATAACATGTCCAGTATCCACACTTAGAAAGAAAATCCATGAATGATCCCAACAAACTGGGAAGAAAAGTCAGCTATTGAAGAGGACATGCCCATATCAGATTCCAGAGGTAACCAGATACCAACAGGTGGCAATTCTAACCCTGGCTCTTGTGTAGATAAAACTGTGAAGATACAAGGAAATGTTATTCAAACACTGATGTTCCCCGCTTCAAATCAGTGATGTTCCTCTGGGATGAACAGGCAAAAGAAGGTCCCTTCCGCAGCAAGAGATCAAACCCTCTTCACCAAGCCATTCTACCCAGATCACCAGAAAAAGGGACAGAAAGGTGGAATAATGGCACTTCTGAGGCTCAGTGTCCTCAGCAGGCCCCAAGTGAAGAAACCAGTCAGGGAAATCTGTCTGTAACTGCTTAATGAAACACCATAAGCAATAGAAGGGCAATCAACTGTTGTACCGCAAGATTCAGAGGAACTTTATTTTGGTTCTCTTGCTGATGTCCTCTGCCAAGCTGCATATTGTTATCTCTTATTAGAAAACCAAAGTAAACGCTGGAAACCACTGCTGAAACAGCAAATTTAAGAGAGTGCGACAAAACTGTGGCAACCTGATGTGAAATGCAAGGTCAGCACAGCACAAAACACCAGTCAGTTCTTGTAGCAGTAGAACAGAAAACCACTGTCCACAATCTGCTGCAACCCAACTATGTCACACCTTTATTTTATCAGAAACCTTCCCACTCATTCTCACAAATTCTTATTAGGAAGCTCACTTTTTCTGAATAAATCAGGTATGAGAACAAATACCACAAGTTATAAAAGAAAAACAAAGATTGAAAAACTTTCAATAACTCTAAACTGCTTTTATTACACTTGCATCAAATATAGACCAGCGGATTCCTTTCTCCTTGAGAATTCCCTCTAGCACCGGAAATTACACAATACATGCAGCCGTGCATGCTTGAATTTTTCAAAACACACGTAGAAAAATCAAAACTCAGAATGCATCTGACATACTATTCAAGCTTCCTCATGTCTTCTGACAATTCTGCTATTACTTTTTGGTACTCTTTCCCTCTATTACCTTGTTTTTATAAGGTAATTTATATAAATCTTCCATAAGATTACAGATAAAAAAAATCCATTTAACTGTTGAGTGCATCTTATATGAGTTCCACAATGATACATAATTTTCTAGCAACAAATTTCATATTCACCTTTAGATGTTAGGATGAAGGAAGACCTCCAAGGCTTTAGCACAAGTCTTCATAAAAAATACATTTGTATTTTTTCCTTCTTTTAGAGGTTTTAAATTTTATGTTTCTCTAAGAATTAATATCTGATTTCATTTCCAGCTGAAGGTAGTTATTCTAAAATATCCCTCCCTTTTCATATTTCTCCTCTTTGATTCCTCTCAATGGTTATACTGTCAAACATTAGGAGTGAAGAGATCTGTTTGGTGAAGCAGAATTCCCTACAGCTGATTTCTGCCAATGTGAGTCAGTGTCCACTGTACTCAATACATTTTTGTCAGCTAAACAATCCTGCTATAAACTGTGTATTTTTTATAGGATTTAATTCCACTGCCATCTCAAACTAACATTCATACCTCACAGTGAGTTCATTTTAAATAAACAAATAAATATTTCCCTTGAGCCATTCTTCAGCTGCTTCTCTCCAATGAATATGTTCCACATGCCCACAGTCTTCCAAGACTGCTCTAAAGGATGATCCAATGCTGCTTTACATCTCTAGGTGCAGCAAAAACTGCTCTATAGTAAGTATTATACCACTGTAGGTCCAAATTTGCAACAACACAAACTCAGCACCCAGGGCTCCACCTCAGCATCAGTTCTGTGCTTTGCCCCTCCTGAGTCATTCAAACACACAAAGACAGAAATTGCCCATACCTGGGTCAAATCACACTGCACCCACACTGATTTCCGTGGCATAATTAAAAATATATACATTTCTTATTTTAAAAACTGGAATTAATTCAGCATGCTAATTAGAAAACCTTAATTAAAAGTCTGTAAGACCTTACGTATTTTAAAAGTAAGGCAAGAGTCTACTAAGAGCTGTGGAAATTTATTCACTGAACAAACATAAAATAAAAGCATGATTGAGGCAGAACCTTCCAGCAACAGAAGATATAAACATTCTAGGGTGCTGATAGAAAAACTTATTTTATAGCAAAAAACACAAATGTTGAAAGTAGAGGGGATTCACATAGATCTTTAAGCAACTCATCATCAAAAATATTTAATCTTGTCTGCCCCATTCTATCATTGTAAAAACAGTTAATCCAAGTAGTAATTCAAGAAAAGGCAAAGTCCTAAAGTCAACTGTAGCATCTTATTTGTTCCTTTTGGGGACTTTTTTCTGTTACTCCTGAAAACCAAGCTTCTAATCAGAACAGGTTTGGTGCATTTACCAGCATTTTTTAACAGCTTTGCCCCAGATACGCCAAACGAGATATTCCAAATTTCTAACATAAGCTGACAGATAGTCAATTTGACCAAATTTGTTTGTTGCACTCAACAGCTTATTCAAACTCATCAGTACAGCAACACTTGGGAATGTGAGCTATTGCAGACTGCAGAAACCCCTCAGATATACCCAGATTTAGGTTTACACAAGTGTACCAAAACAGTATCTGCACCCTCTGCTATAAAAATCAAACTGGTACCATAATAACCCCAAAAGACTAAATGCCACAAGTATCATCCACCAAAGAAGGAGGAGGAGGAGGAGGAGGAGGAGGAGGAGTAGAGCATGTGTTTGACAAAAGCAGTGACCTCTTGAAGCCCCAAAGGACATGTAAATACTTAACACAGGCATCGTGCTCTCCTGAGGAATAAATGCTTTGTGTGACCCAACACTGCATGGCACTCCCTGAACACAGGGATTATATGCTTCTTCTCTAAGTGTCACTTATTTTTTTACTTCCTGGAGTGCTTAGCTAAAGTTCCAGCGGGCTCATTTCTTTTAGAAGCACACTCAGATGACAGAGTCACTCTGCTGCAGTTCTGTTTATCTACAAGGAACACAGAAGTCTTTATTCTTACTTCCCATCTCTTGTCTGTTGTATAGTTCAGAATTGCTTTCTCAGCATCTCTCAGAGTCAAATTTTACTCCATCCATTGGCTTTTTTGTCCCTGTAGTTGTGTTGTTTCCTTGGATGCCAGCCACTCCCCCACATCCACAGAGAGCAGCTACACCCAGTGCCCCCCTCAAATCCCCAAGTTCACAGTGGAGACAATTCCCTCTGTTTAGGATGAGCATTGCTCTTATCTCAGCCACGTGGTTTAGAAAGCAACATGCAGGGTTTTTTACAATAAATTAAAGCATCTGTCTAGCACTGAAGCCCAATAACATTCCACAAATCAAGCAAACTATAAAGCACGGCACATTTAAACATTCTTTCAATGCCAAACTTCTGGGGAAGTGACAGAAATCTGTCTGGAACCTTCAACAATACCTTAAGGGGTCCCAAAAATTTTACATAAACTTTTACCAGTATGCAAGAGTATACAGAACACTGGGAGTTAAAGAAAGAGTCCAAATTTCCAATTACGACAAGAAAACTGGTCTTGTACTGTAATTAAAAGTTTGAAGTAAGCTTTTTTTTTTTTTTAAGTGGTGGAGACAATAAAACGTGCATTAAATATATGTCATGATAAAGAATAGACAGCCTCATTTAATATTTTAGCACCCTTTCTCATAAAACTACTATTTTATTATTTATAACATGGATGAATTTTCAAGGCATGTTTCATAACCCTGTACTTGGAGTTCCACTTTATAACCCAACCTATAAATAAGCAGTTTAATCCCAAGAAATTACATAAATAGTTCGGAAAAGGAGAAAACACATGGATATGATGCTGAGGTTACCTGAATGAATTTATCCTTGAGAATATACCAGACACAGTAGAGAAATACTAAATTAGTAAGTAAATGTAAACAAGCAAATATAAGAAAAATAAACAAGAGGGAAAAAAAGAAAGAAAATAATGAAGAGCAGAGTTGGTGGGAGGAAAGAGAGCAGGAAAAAAACCCATAATCCTGAAAACAGATAATACAGAACACAGAGTTTGCCTCATTTTTTCTTAGTTTGATTTTTTTTTGTTAGTTTGATCTAGCATCTCACTTTTCTCAGACAAAACACTTCAAGAAGTTTTAGACACATTTTTTGTCCACTCTGAATGCAGCCCCTCCCAGCTCTTGTATCCGTGACTGAGATTTGTGAGCAGGACACTGTTTAGCAGAAAGGGTTCAAATAAATTGCTCCAGACACTGACCTCAAATCCCATCTCGGGCCTGAACATTTAAGCCACAGCAAGGGAGGAAAAGAGGTGGTGCCTTCCCATAGGGTAAGGGGGTAAAAATGCTTCATAGTCACAATGTAAAGTAATGTACAATTCAACAGCTTTTTTTCTTTACTACGTGAAACACTGTACTTGTTGAACATGACTTAACCATCCCCACAGGATGTTTCACATTCTGTATTCTGAACTGCCTCTCCAGTGACCTCCAAGAGAGGAGATTTCACAGCAGCAATCCAATTCACCAGTGATGAAAGCCTGAATAGGGCAGTGAAGGCAACGAGCAGAAGTTATAGCTCTGTCTCTGAGAAGACAAACACTGTTCGTCAATGCCACCTAAGAGCTCAATATCACACATGGAACCTGCAGAAGCCCTGGATTGCAAACTGAATTGTGTCACCAAGTGCACAGCACAGGGCAGTTTGGGAGGGCTCCTAAGTCAGAAGGCCCAACACAGCTACAGAACCAGTGCAGCTGCCTTGTATAAACTCCACCCAGACCAACTGAGTTGTAAAGTAAACCTCAGGAGCATGAGTTGGTGAGGAACCTAAAATGACTCCTGATACCCAGGGTGTCTTTTTCAACAGCAGTATGGGCACCTCCATGGGGCACTGCCCTGATATAAAATTATCAGTTAACAAAGAAAGGTACAACCTTCGCCACAATTTCCACTCCAATTTTAGTAGGCTGAGTTTCTAACTAATTTGTGCTCTCTCCTGCTAGTTTTTTTCCCCAAGTCATCTTAATATTACAATGCATTACAGAAAAACTCCAATGGAGATTGATTTAAAATGCAAATAACTCTTGCCCTTCCCCCTCTTTCTCTTCCTTCTTTCTTCCCTCTTCCTCACTCTGCTTTACAGAAAAAGCTTTTCACAAAATCATCGTTTAATGAGAAATGTGAAATATACTAAGAGGTCCTGGGACTGTTCGTAGGAAACAACCCTTTTTGGACTGTAATGGACTATTTAGAAGTGTTATGCTTTACTGATGCACTTAGCACACAGTTAAGTTTCAGTTGCTTATAAGATCCCATTGAAAATAACGACTCACTGAGCTGCTTAATTTAGAGTTTGGCCTACGAGGGTCTTCTTTTTTCTTTCTTTCAGAAGAAATTAATCAAAAGTTCTAGGGAATCATTCTTCCTTGCCCCAACTTGAAAAATAATTTGAAATCCCTTACTCAATAACTTGAAACTTCCTTCAAGTTAAAGATAATATCATTCTAAAGCATATAAGGCAAACGTTGTCCTAATCAGCAAGAAGGACAAATCTTCCTAAGAATTTGAGATCAAAAGCATATGTTGTACAGAGTATCTGACACTTTCAGAAATTACTTATGCAGTGCACACCTCTGCTTTCCATTTTTGTGTATCACTGTGGTATAATACCAAATATAAGGAAATGCTTTATAAGAATGAAAATGCAATTGTCTGACCAATAAAAGGTATTCCTGTATGTAATCCCAGTAATAGATTTTTAAACCCTTAGCGCTGCTGCAGTATTATGTATTCATAGTTATTATCTTGTCCACTTCCAAATCCTGAAAGGTTAGATTGTTTAAAGATTTGTTAGCTGTGAAATACTTAAAAAAGCAAAGTATTAAGCTCAAAGATAATTGAAAAATAGCGTTTTATCAGATCCTCCTTTGATATTATCTTGTAATGATTATACTTAAGGTACCCACAATACTTCAATAAATAGAGAAATTAAAAATATAACATCTTTAGGGCTTTTCAGAGAATGTGGCTGTTAACAATTTATACTGCCTTTTTTTAACCATTATTTTCTTATATTTCCCACAATGCTTCACATCAGAAGCAAACAGAAACTGAATGATTACCCCAAAGTGTGCTAGATGAACTGGAAAAAGTCTATTCAAACAAAGCTCATTAGTTTTGATACCTCCAGGGCTATGACAAATTAAGCGGCTGGTGAATATGCTTGCAGACAAAAGGATGATGCAAAATCTAGGGCTTGTGCTAGGCATTGTGTCAATAAATTCTACTGGAAAAGGTAAAAATTACAATTGAAGCTAAAATGGAATCCCTTTAAGGAACATGTAGAGAATAGATCATCCCTTTTCTTAAATACATTTATGAATGATTGTGCTATAAATAATAAAGGGGTGGCTTATTGGCTACTTTGAATGTACATTCTGAAGGGTCAGTCCTGACCTCCGAAAAATTTTCCTCCAGAGCTGGTAAAAAGCATACAGAGAGTTTAGGCAGACTCTGAATTGTTTTGCCACATTGAAAATGGAACTGTACCACAACCACCACCACAGTTTGTACCCCATATTCCAACACCCACTCCTGAACTGAGGGCAGCCACCACCAAACTTGTGACTGTACCTTTGGAACTCAGCAGTGAAAACACCACAAGTGGTTAATAATGAACTGGTGGGTTCAGCCCTGCTCCTGCAGAACAGCTCTCTGAACCACACAGCAGCACAAGCAGAGGCCCAGGGGATCAGCTCAGAAAGCAGAGAGAAAACAAATTCATTCCAGGATCATGAGATGACTTTCCTGTGCCATCCCGGTGACGTGACACGGCTCTGCTCTTTGTGGGGCTCACACTGGACGTGTTTTGAGGCCAGGTGGGGAGTTTGAATGGCAGCACTAAACCCAAGATCCTTCCAAGGCACTGTGAGCTTAACCTTGCTGCCTGTCAGCTTCCATTGGTTTTAATGAGAACAGGCCTGGAACTTTTCTAAGTTATAATTAATTCCCAGTATTTGCTCTTTAATCACCAAAACACTTTCTGATGCCAGCCTTGTTCCTCTCACATCCTCATTTGTTACTTCCAGCCATGATGACTGAGCCATTATGTGGGTGCTGTGCCATGAAATTGTCAATCACTCACATCCTAATTTTGCTGGTCTCATGCCATACCCACTCCTTTACAGCCAGACAATATTGGATCTACATATCAAAGTTTTACATGTTTAAAATGATCAGGATCTGACCCATGACTGAAGCCAAATTTCTACATGTTGCAGTCAGTGAGCCATTCCTGCAGAATAGTCTGTGCAATAAAATTGCTACAGAATTTGAGCTGGAAGCCAGATTTACCTCTTTTCATGCCACCAGGAATTTAAAGTCAGTTCACAGCCTAACTAATCCAGGTTGCCACTGAAAGCAGATTATTGCTTTTGAAATTCACTTTGCCATTTGACAAAGCCTAATTTTGCAAGCTTTTGGAGAACAGCACAGAACTGCCTTCCATATCTGATGGATTATCAAAAAGCGTATTTGACCAAATAGGCCAATTTTACCTTCCATAAACTCTGTGAGATCCTGTTACCCCCAGGGAAAGAAAACAATTCCTCTATGCTTCTGTTCTCTATTTTGGAGACAACACAATTTTAAAAACACCTTGGAAATTTTTTTTAAACCCATTATCAAATTATTTAAATAAAATTTTGATTGAAAATACCACTGATCTAAATTCTAACCAGAAACATTTCTTAAAATTAGCAAAACGTACATCAGTATTTTTTCTGTACTCATCAGTCTTGTAAAAATTTATGTATATTTCCACATTTAAGGTAAATTCTGTTATTTAAAATCAGTTTTAAAAGATGGTATATTTCCTTAGGTAGCATAGCTTCCAAAGGAAGAATTAATCCATTAGCAAGCATTATACACAATTTGTTCTGCCAGAAACAAAACAGCAACTTACAGTGACAGTATTTTCATGTATGAACACGTTTCAGGTACCAAGACAATCACCTGAGGATGTGGATTGCAGGGAAGGGGGGAAAATAATCAGTGCCTGTTTCTCGATAAATGAGGAGCCAGCTCTGTGTATCTTAATTACTCGTTCCAAAATTGTACTTTTAAAAAGTTTTCCAGCTGGTAGTAGTGGCAATAGTAAAGGATGAAATGACCTGCAGGGAGCCTGCTGATTTTGTGGGGTTTGTAAAGAGGAGCTGTAGCAGAGCCATACAGAAGGGTGCCCTGACAGAATCAGGCTGGTAGGCAAGACAGTGCTGGCCTTTGAGACAACAGCTGGATGTAGGAGAATTGCTCACATACCTGCAATTGACTCCAAAAGCCTTGGGGAGAAATAGGTGTGTCATGACAAATTCATCAGCAGCCTCCAGAACCCAGAGTTTCCACTCCAGCTTTCAATTTCCCCAGAGGAGCACCTTGTGACCAGGGTTCCATTTGCAAATAAACTCATGGTACTCTCTTCCCAGTGTCACTCTCACTCCCCTAATTTGTGTGCAGAGTAATGAAGTACCTGTCTTCTGGATTCAGCAGAAGTCATGCATTTTATGGGCAATAAAAGGAATCCTTGTTAGTAAAAGACCGGGTAAAAGGGAACACAAAGCTCTCAATCAAAGAAAAAGCAGGTTCAGTTATTCTCAATTTGTGCAGCTTTAGCTGGGGCTACATCATGTGATCAGCAACAGGACTTTAACTGAAACCCCTGATTTGGGGAAGAATCAAGGGGGAATTTCTGCAAAAAACTGCATTTTTGCTGTGCAGTTCTGAGACATGACTATTTTCCAGCTGTGCACCAGCCCAGAGTTCTCTCACACCACCACTGTCCTGTCACCCTCTCTTGCTTCTGTCCCTGAGAGCTTTTCCCTTACAATTTAGGGAATATCTGTCCTGTGGAACTCTGCAAAGTGGAGAATTTTAATAGGCAGCTCACTGGATAAAAATTTGACCACCAATATATGAAGCAATATAAGTTACTGCAAAAACCCCCAAATATCAAAGTACTCCACAATTACTTTAGCCAGAATTATTTGCTACTTCACTATATCAGGATTAAAATAATATACACATGTACCTAGAAAGGGGGAAGAAGAGAGAAACCATGCCATGATTTTTAGCTCTACTTTAGAATTAGAAACCAAGAACTTTGGATATAAAAATCAAATGGCCAAACACAAGCTGCTTGATTTCCATATATGCCAAATACAACTTTGGTTCCTCTCAAAATCAAAGTTAGAATAAAAGCCTCTGAAGAGTATCAAAGTGAACAAAATCCCTATACTTGAAACAGAAATGTATAAATTCTAGTTCCCTAAAGCTCAAAGCAAACAAAAAGGTACAATAGTAGGGTGGTGGGGAGATATCAAAAAACTATATTCTCAAAAAACTATATTGTAAAAAAACAACATTCTGAGGTCTGGATTTCTGATATCCTGTCCTAAAACACACACTCAACATGAACATAAATTAACATGTTTTGTTCCTCACACGTTTTGCAGAAGATCTGGAACCAGAAAGGGAGGCTGGGTTCCTTTTCCTGTGCTCATTGTCACCAATCTCAGAGGTTTTCCAGTCCAGCTTCAGGGTCCACAGTATCTACACAATGTCAGACTCTTCAAAATGTGCCCTGGCCTGCCAGCAGTCACTGAAGTGCCACTGAACTTGCCCAATCCTGATTTGTTGGAGCTGCAATCAAGGTCCTGTACACTTCACCTGCCTGTGCACTGGGGGTTTTTCCAGGACAAAAGTAGAGCAAAAGGAGACAAACATTTTTTTGTTTGAAACATATACCATTTCCTTGAAGAGAGGAAAAATTCTACTTCATTCACCCTTAAAAGTAAAAACGTGGTTTGCCGTTTTCTCTACCCACATTTTTAGGTTTTTCCCCCCTCTCAAAAAAAAAAAAAATGATAGTTCTAGCAGATACTAATCAAGGGCTGATCTGTTGAGATATTTTTTCAATTAATTATATTAAAATAATTCTCACAGTCCAAGAAAACCCCAACAAACTTCAAGATGTGTCTGTTGCTCACCTTGTCTTAGCCAGCTCCTACCCCCAGTAGATAAATGACACTTTCTCCTCCATAAACAACGTAAATAAACCCAGCTGTTAACCTTGACAGCTTCCAGATCACAGGAGTCAGGAAGTTCAACGATTGTAGATCTTAATTCTGCACTGTCTCACCCAGGAAGCTGGATTGCAATAGTTTCTCTCCATTATGAAAGGCTAAAAAGTGCTGACCCGCTGAGATTGAAACCTATAGTTTTAGTTCAAATGTGCAGAACAGAGTTCTGTCACAGAACTGTTAAGAAAGATATCTGAGGACTTTGGAATTCTGAGACATCATCTGTCTCTCCAAATCATCCCTTTGGTTATCCATGTTCTACCGAGTGGAGCTACCATTTTTATATCTATTGTGCAGTTCCTTTCTTATCCTATTTCATTCTTCAAAACTCTATTGTCAACCACTTCATTATCTTCATTATAATCACTGTCAAAAGTGAAAAGCATGAAAGGCTTCAACTAACATCTTCCTAAACCGACCCCTTTTGTGCTTTGTAAGCCGTTGTGATCTCACATACCAGATCTACGCTCAAGTGAAATATCAAGAGCATAATTCTTGCAAATTTCTGAGTATCATAAAGTCTTACTGTGCATATCATCCAGACTGTTAAGATGTTACTGCTGCCTTTTGATATGGCAATCAACAAACGTTTATATCCACATGTATAAGAGACATGAATAAAAGATGAAAGACAAATACAACAACACAGATATAAAAGTAGATCTGACACATATAAGCATTTAGGGTATAAAGTATATTTTTTTCCTGTATCATTCTGCCTAGTCCGTCCAATCAAAGACAAAATCCAGTTGAAGGAGTGACTTCATCAATTTTCCCCAAGACATATTTATCATCAGAACTGAATTAAAGTAGGTCCCTTTTTTAATCTCAAAGTGATTTATGGCAATAGTTCACACTCCTAATCAAAAAGCACTCTCAAAGTTTTGGGGAGACAAGACCTTTCCACTGGAAAGGTCGCAATGCTGTCACAAGCAAAGTTGTACAAGGACATAGGAGTCACAATAAGGTTCTCCTGAGCCTCCAGTCCCACCCTTCCCTTCAGCTCTGGGAAATACAAACCAGGGAAGCAGCAAAGGTGCTGGAGAGCAAGACCTCCACACACACAGACATTGCTCTGCAAACCTTCCCAACAAATAGACCACAGCCCACTGGAAAGGCATCTGTGTTTCCTGGACAAGGAACAAAAGCCAACAGGACCACACCATCCCACAGGTCTCACCAAAGAAAGTTAAATATTTAAATTAAATAAGTTTTTAAGCTGTTTGTGTAACTGTGAAATAAAGACTCCTTTTAACAAGAGGATGTTATATGTAAAAACTCCCCAAAAATTGACTTTAAGGGATGTTATTTCTAATGAAGAATAAATTTTACGTGCCTTATAACAACAAGAAAATTTAAAAAAAAAAAAAAAAAAATCACAGAAGTGAGGTTTATTCCTACAGCTACAAAGACTCTCCCTGAATAAACTAGTAAAATTTATGAATCTCAGCACAAAAAAAATATGTATTTCAATACAGAAGGAAGCCACACAACTAAACGAAAATCAGAATTATGAAATACCCATTTGTTACACTCTCATGCCAGGCAGATCTGTCTTCAGACAGTTCTTGCACACTCTAAGTTGCTGAACAAAGATAAAATGGCATGGAAACTCCTCCTACAGGCACGGCAACCAAAGTTCACCTTCACGCTGATGACAATTTTTGTTCTCTTTTTTCAAAACCATATAAAGATAATGTCATCTCTTCTGATACTGCCAATTCAAAACAGGACTTGCTGGAGAATTGCAGAGTAGAGACCTGCTAGATAACACTGACATTGCTGATTTTCCTCATAGAAATTCTTCACATGTATAAAGATTTTTTTCTTTTTTTTTAATGAGACTAGGTATAAACACTGGAAGAGTTCTGAGAGGGGGAAAAAACCAAAAAACAAACATAGAATAAACTCTTATACTTCTCCCGTAAAAAGAACCATTTTGTCAAGATCTTCTTTTTCACTCTTTGCCCATCATGAAAAACAAACAGAAATCCTAAGCAGTCCAGTAGATGTTGGTCTCTGACTGCCATAAATCTTAGGCATAAGATGTGATTCCCAGATTGAAAAAAATACTTTAAATTACTTTTGACTATTCACATGAAAAACGTTTATTCTAAATAAACAGCAATATTCTCTAGGGACATAGTTTTAGACTCTGCGTGTTGCACAACTGAAACATAAGATGAGTACCTCCAAACTTCCACGAGATAATTTCCCTTTCACCTCCCCCTGAGCATCTTGCCCCCCTGGTTGGCCCTGATTTTCACACCTTGGGTGGGGACAGCAACAGGGGGACAGACAACACTGCTCAAAGAAGCTGCTGACCATCTCGTGTGCCCTTTATAAGAATAAAATGCTGAAAATAACACAGTAGATATAAGAGATACACTGGTCCAAATCCATTTGCTACACTCTGACAACTAGAATGACAAAATAAAACTAATTTTTTCAAGCTCCTTAAGCAATGATTTTTTGGTATGTGGATATCCACCCAATACACTGGGTCCTGCCTCAGACAGTGGCACAAAATAATTATGTGAACAAACCCTTAAATAACACAGATTATAGAAATATGCAATAGAATTACTTCGGCATACTTGGTAAAAAAAAAAAATTAATATTAATTAACAGCTTTGAAATGCAACTACCATTCCCAAAATCAAGAGATCTTCAAGTAATCTGCAGACCAGCAGTGAAAAACATGAAACCTTCTGTTTCAACAACAGTAACAAGGTGAATAAGACAATTTAAATGAGTTCTTGCTTCACTGTGACTGCTGGGAGAACCTTAGAGGTGATGAACACATGTGGCACTTTAAAACCCACATATGAAATAGCAAATTCATGTGAAAATGCCCTTGTAAGAGAAATAAACTTTCTGATATAATAATTTCCTATATTTACTTAGCCCAATGGACAAAACTTGTTTAAAATGTCAGGTTTGCAAATCCTTCTGGATTGGTGGTGGCAGGAGTAAGTTTTCAGTTTGCACCTGAACCAAGATGCAATGGCAGAATTTGTCCTTCTGTGACTGTATTCTTCAGGTTTCTCAAACTGGAAATCCTCAGAACATCTAAATTAATTTCTGACAGAAGCATTCACTTCCTTCCTAACTCTCATCTGAGCAGTGCAGCTCAACTTGGCATCAACATCACTTACCTTTATTCAGTTTTACCTCACCTGGGTCAGTAACAAAGTTATGTAAAGTCGCTGTGCTCGGTTTAGGGCCCTGTCATTCTCGGGGAAGGGAAGATACTTTACACAGTCTCCAAGTATCAAAAAACACCAACCAAACCAACCCACAGAGGAGCATTTCCTTACTTTAAAATAATGACTCCGATTTTGAAAAGCTTATTTTACTTGGGAAAGCCTAAATATTATTTTCTAAAATTTTTTCCCATACTTAGGCATCTCTTTCCTAATTTATTTCCCGCACTTAATTTTGTCAAAGACAGATTAAAATCTTGTTTTGCGGCAAAACATATTGCTGGTTATTTCCAATTAGTGGTTTCATATGGAGTAAAATGAACTTTCAGGGCTCAAATGTGACAATTACTTGGGAAAAACACTCTTTCCTTGGGCCCCGGGGTAACTTTTTTCTCAAGAACATTTCACTAAAACCTATACTGAAAGCTGTATAAGGACAGAGTGAAAAGGGAGTGAGCCAATGCATGCTCAGGCTGAGACACAGGGTCAAGGTCTGACTTGAGGAGCTGCGCAAAGAAAAGAAACCAGGAGGGAAAGGACTGGCCCAAGTCAGTGACATCTATCATTCCATGGTTCATCCACTGACTCAGACATTTTTTCACTGGCATCTTTAGGAAATAGAGTAATTGATGTTGTTATTTCCAGCCCTTTTTACTACAATTTTGTTAAAGAAATCTGGTTTGCAGCAACTTTTTTGAACTTTCTCTATCACTACGATGATTATGACCACAGATAATCTGAGATAACAAATTGGAAGACATTTTACACAACCTCCTTTGTTCCTAAGAGACCTTTTCCCACCTCAAAGGCATCTTATACTTTGCAATAAGTGTCTTTTTAGTCTCAGCTGACCTCTTAGACCTGTACCTATATAAAACTCAACCTCTGTTCAGTTTTACACTAAGGTATGGTAACCTTAAGAAAGGGCATTACAAAAGAGTGTCACATCTGTAGTAGCAAAGTCTTACAGCTCATGTTTGTGGCATCTTTAAACATAATAATTTCCTTAAGACCCTTAAAGGGAAAGGAGAAACAAGTGTAACCATAGGATTACATTATTAACTGCTATTGAAGCCTACTGTATGGTAGAGAAGATTAATTAATAGATTACTATCCCAATAATATTAATCTATTAAAAGACTGAAGATTCACAAATTCCTATTTTAAGTCCAGCTATTGATGTATGTTCAAGTGATTTATATTTGTCTGCTGGTCTACACTGTCATCACTGCTACTATGCAGATTCTGGCTCAAATGTTATAGATTTGACCAGAAGAGCAGAAAGTTTCTAACTCTGGTGTATTTGGAAACTTACCTTAATAAAAACAACACAGAAATTCAGGGAGAAAAAAGAAAAAGGAGAAGAAAAAAAAAACCCCAACCTTGAATGGAAATACTTCCACAAATCTGACTTTTCTCAAATTAATAGCATGATCTTAAAAGCTGTGGTCCACATATTCCCTGCTCCAATGTGAATGTTTCTTCCAAGTACAGGACTCCTAACATTACAAATTCTAGTCTAAAGGGGAAATAAGGCAAACTCATTTACCCTCAGAACCATCTAAAGCTCTTTTTGTACTCTACATAACTCACAATTTAAACGGCACACGTGCACAAGAGTCATAATCCATCTTTCATTTAAATAGCCAATACTTGAAGCTTCTCACTTCTGGAATACAAAACCTCTCAGTAATTTCACTGGGTAAAAAAGTTTGGCAGCTGCAGAGACCACCGTGGAAATTTTAGTTCAAGTTTTGTTTGGATTGTTTGGTTGTGGGGTTTTTAATGTCTGTGCAGCCCAGAATTAGAGTCAGAAAAGATACATCAGACAACCTTGTTTCCATTCTGTTAAATATTTTTCCCATTGAGTTTATGTAAAGTTATTCCTATAACTACGGAATCATTATAGGAGTAACGAATGGAATGGATTTCTTTTCCCTCCACTGGAGTCCAAGCTACATTTAAATGCTTCATGATGGAACTTCTGTCCCAAGTTACACAAGTTGCACATGTTTCTCTCCAAGCTCTTTTTTAGCCTCTCAGCAAAGCTGTGTACACTACTGAGCAGCCTCAAGCAGCTTTGAGCCAAGAAAAACAACCCAGGAAGCAAATTGTGTCACAGGCAGTGACAATGACAGTACAACAAGGCTTCTCTGCATCATGTAAGTGCACAAAGAGTTTTCAAAATCCATCTTCTATTGCTAAAAGCTCACCTCCTTTCTGCTCAGCAATACAGCTGGAAACGCTGTATTTGAAACTAGAGAAGCCTTTTCTCTACTTAAAACAAAATAATCCAGAAGTAGTAACACAGGATTTTGTGCAGTATCTGCACATTCAGAGTACAAGGGAGAAGTCCTGGCCTTGCTGCTGAACTTGAAATTTATTGGCATGCCCAGGACCCAACTGTGTTGATCCTATTTGCATTTGGAGAGAAAGAGAAGGAATAATAATAGAAATAGCAGTAATAATAATTAAGATTCAAGCAATCAAATGAGGGATGCTACATTTAATGAAATTTCACCTCATCCAAATGGATTAACTCATTGCACAGAAGAAGTTCTCTTTCAGGTCAGCATATACTTATTTACACAATCTATTAACATAGATGTTTAAACCAGAAACCATTTTCGGTGCAAATATTATAGAAAATACAATTCTTTGGTTCAACAATTCTGATGTTTATTCTCTTGCTTAAATAACCTCGACTTACAGGCCACTTTTTTTAGAGATGGATACATATTATAAATATAGAAGAATAAATGTGGTATAGCAATCCAAAATTGTACCTACTGGCAAATGTAACAAAAGTTTAGGTATGTTTGGTTTAGTTTCCACCAAAAAAAAGTCAAAATAGCTATTCCAAGATTATAAAAAATAATTTAATCAAATTTCTACTGATGAGTTAGAAGTTTAACATTTCTATATTTTTACGCAGAAAGATTAAAAATTTTTGGTGTTTATTTGGGGTTTTTTTCAATCTTTTAGCATTATCCCCTTAACAAGCTAGGTACTGGAACACCTCACTGGCATCAAAGGACCTTTATTAGTATAAATTACTTCCCTTTGGTAACCAGAACTTATATTAGAAATGAGTATCATTGTATGCTTCTGTGCAGGCATCCACTCTAAAAAATTTACTCTATGACTATTTCAGCTATAATTCCCAATATAAACTGCTCACATTCACCCAGACTCCTTAAACTGATGCAAAAAGAAAATGACAGTTTTTACCCAAAAGCATCAGAAAATTCAAAATTTACTAATGTTTTTTCATATAGGTCCCTAGCACCTAACCATAATCTTTTTATGAACATGTAACACAGACGTATTTCTTCCACAACAACTCGAGTTACTACTAATAATGTCTCCTTTTCAATTAAAGGCCGTCATATTTTAAATACAAGGTAGATTTTCCTCTGCTATTTCCATTCATTGTTTTCCCCAACAGCTTTAGTTCTTGTAAATTTTGTAACACTGTAACCTCTATCAAATAAGAATGAGCTGCTCCTCATCTCTGATCTAAATCAGTGTAAATCATTGTCTGTTAATAACAAAATTCAGCTCTTACACATAAAATCTGTAAAAGTAGCTCTATTTAGCATCAGCTGCTGTGACTTTTGCTGCAGGTTTCATATTTTCTTCAGAAGTGTTGCCAGGAGAAACAAAGCAAAAATTTCAGAGCTCAAACTCTGCTTGAAAGTGTTCAAAGAGATGCTCACACACACAAATCATCCCCCACTACTCATTACCTTTAAGTATGCATGTTTTCCCAAAAGCACTTTGAGGTCATTTACTCAATCATGGCCTATAAGTTCATTTGCAAGAGGTATTTCAGGAAAGTTTGGGAAATTTTACTGGAATTACTATGGAGTGCATATTTAGACTTGTGCCAAAATTAGTCTCTAAATCCTTAATGAGACATCAAAATAGAGCTGCAAAACCTTCAAATGTTTAGGATACACCCAGAACATACATTAAAACCTCAACTTAAGCTTGCATTTAAATTATTGCAGTGTCCAGCTGGGGTCCTTTCTGGCTGCCCTCTCTTTTTAAGCTCATTATGCCAGGAAAACTTAAGGCAGCAACTCACCACAGCAATTCCATGGGAATGGCTGGGGCAAGGATCTCACCACCCACTCCACTTGGAGGTTTTCCAGCTCCTGAATTTCATGCCACATGCATTTGTGCCCGAGCAACACAATTTTTTCCCTCATCTCACCAATACTTGTCTCCTCACAACTTGTCAAATGGAAAAAGTACAAAGCACTCGAGCAATAAAAAAACCCCCACAAATTCTCTGAAGTTTTATGTTAAGTGTGAACAGCAGCTAAAATTTAGCAGTAACATAACTACCTATGGCTATTCAAACAACAGAGAATCTGAACTGCACTGATGGCAGTGACAGGTCAGTAGCAGCAAAAAGGGAGTTTTCAGTAATCATTAAAAAGCCATGTAATGAAATGCTAAAATTACCCTCCTCCTCCCCTGCTACTGGCCATGTAAACAGGGCCCTTTTGCATTCAGAGCAATTAGCTGAAGCTGCCAGAGCAGCAGGTATGGCAAACCACCAGGTCCTTTGCAATCCTAGATGGATGGCATTAATCACGAGCAGTAACCACTCTGGTTTGCTTTGACTTCCCTGATCTAGAGACTAGACCCAAAAATAATACTTCAGATACAAAGAATAGAATTAATCTAATTTAAATTTCACTTATTTTAGCATGCAACACCCAAGTCTCAGCTAATTAGACCTCCATACAGGTCCATGGAGAGCAATGGGTGTCAGGGCAAGAGTCACCCACTCAGACATTTGCTGTAGGCAAGGCTCCTGTCTTCCTATTTCTCCTACAAATGTTTTCTGGAAGCTGAGACCCAGTACAAAAGGCAATATCTAAGTATCTATATGCTACTCTGGGTGTGAGTACAAACCAAACTACATTTTAATGTTAAAATATTATAATTTTAATTATATTATTTTATTAATGCTCATCAAAATAGGTTCCGAATTCAACTCCAGTGTGATAAATTCTCATTACTCCACATTTACATCATTATACGGCCCACTGTGCCTACAGAATGGAGTAACTCAGAGCCCTTCCAGATACCACTCCTAAGATACCTCATTTTTATATAGTTCAGGTGAAATATCTGCTTAGTTTGAATTATATGCTGTGTATTTTACCCAAAGACATATTGTACACAGTCATTAAGTGAAATGCCAAAAATGCTAATATCTAGACTACAATATATAGGGAGGAGAAAACATGCTAAACTAAAGGAAAAAATATTCCGGGCTGTGAAGTGTAACAAAAAAGGCCCACGATGACAGTTTCATCTGAAAATAGCAGACTGAGACATATTAAAATTTGTTTATTGTCTCCCTAATGAGGCAAGGTATGTAAAGCCCCAAATAGTCTATAATCAAAGTAACCAGCTGGTGTAAGCTTTGAAAAACGAGAAGCAAATCTATAGCTGATAATTAACAACTTCCTTCATTATTGACTACACAGGAAGGAGAAGGGTGTTTTCACTGCTGCTCTTCTCTGCTTTAGTGCACGATGCTGCTGCTAGGGCATAGTCTGAACCCAAGCTCATAACACAGGAACTGCTTCATTTTATCCCCAAAACTCTTGAGAGCTGCAGTCAGGAAGGCCTACTTTTTGTAACCTAAAATGCTAATGTCATTTTTTTAGTTAGATAGAGTTAGAATAATCTGCATAATTATAACAAATCATAAGGTTTCAAGGTTATCTGGAGTGCAATGAAGACATCAAGTTTTTCTTATCAGAGTCTCTTTTCCCAGGCTACATATAACTCATCCTTGTGCAAACATAAATCCTTAAATACTGCTTATCACACCTTAAATAATAACAGGAGGAAAAAAAAGACACAAGCAAAAAGCCCCACACCACCAAATACTTGTACCCTACTAATAGAATCTATTCAATAATGAAAGAGTGAATCTAAGCTAAACATCTCCATTACCTTATTCTAATTCTTCCAAAAACAGGTTTATAGCCACATTTTTCTGACCACACTGGAAAAATTAAGAGTAAAGATGACTTGTCCAACAAAGCCTGTAGGAGTTAAAATACCCAGGTATACGGTAAGACCACACAGAGGACAGAAAAAATTTGCAGAGATATTTTATCTGAACCCCTCTTCCCACTGAAGAACAACACAACAAAATCACTTGGACTCCTCCCAGGCTGCTACATCCAGAGCATCCCTTCATTCGAATCAGCTACTAACATCTGAGTTGTATCAATGTTCTCTTTGAATGTTTTCACAGCCTCAAAATCACACATGAACCTAACAATTTAACCAAAACATGGGGGACAGGATATGAGCCACTGATTAACTATGGAGGAATTTTTTTCCCCCCTAAGATCCAAGGACTTTGAAAAACCCAGAATTATCTCTGGCTGTATATCCCTAGCTGGATGCATTCACTGCTGTGAGGGGTTTTATACTTTATCTTAAAACACCTCACATTTAAACTAGGTTTTCAGAAGTGCCTGCATGCAAATCAAAATACTGCTTACGCATTTGCCCAGGGCAATAATTATATTTTATAAACTTGTCAAATACCCTTTGTTTCTTAATCAGTCTTCAAGGCCTGTGGCAGACAAGCAGGTTTTGTGACTTCTAAAAGTAAAATTTCAGGATTATTTTTAAACATTGATATTAAAGAAAGTGCTTGGTTGTATCCGCGGAGTATTTCAAGGCTCTAATGAAAACTCTAAAAGACTGATAGATAGCACAGAAAACTTAAATACAAGTCCACCAAACCCAAACTTGAAAATCATTCGGTAAACCACAGAACATCTGAATATCTACTGATAACATCCCTTTCATTACTGATGAGAAATAATAAATTAAATTCCAATACAAAAGCTTATTCTTGAGACCTAGCAGTGTTCAATGAAAAAATAATGGCATTCCCATGCTTCTGGCACTGAAACCTGTATGATTCTGAGCTTTGGAAAGCACAAATTACAGAAAAGAAATAAGCCACATATTCAAAAAGAACTTGCACATCTCAGTTAAACCACATATACATACATACATACATACATACATATATATATGTATGTATACATATTCATTCAGTGCTGGATCTGGCTGTTATTAATGTTAGAGCAAATAATGCCACTCATACTGTAAAACTGCACAAGATCAGTAGCTATTAATCCAGAGTTATGACCAAATGATATCCCACCTAAAACTCTATCATCATGGATCCTTAGATACTTTCATATTCTGGATACCATCTAAACAGAAAGATTGCTTCATGGATCTTATCATCTGCACTTTCACAGACCAAGCTCCCTCATGTTCATAATCCTGACTCATATCTATCACCATTTGGGAGCAAGTGTGTGTCTTTCCAGGGCTTCATAATTCCATCTGTCCTGCCTTGAGATTTCCTGAAGTACAGATAAATTCCACTGAATAACACTGCAATATGGGGAATGTATACATTTAGAGCAGCATATGGAAAAGCAATATTTAAAAGTACTTCTCATGCATTAAAAATATACATGTAATTTAGAAACAAAAAAAATAAACTAAGGAGGAGGAAAACATCATTAGACTACAAAAACCTATGGCAAAAGTTTAGGATTCAGATATAGGCTCAGTTGGGTAGAATATTCTGCAACAGTTTATTCCTTCAAGAGTACATCCAAAGTACAAGAGACCATCTGTACAAAAAAAATAGGTATGGAATACACTCAGAAAACAAACAAAACACCCCATCCCCTCCACCCCCCTCCAGCTGGCCACTCTGGTTCTTTTCCACACAAGGAATGAAGTGCTGGCTGGCAGCAGAGTCCCCACTGTGGTACCGGGCAGCTGATGCACAAAGAATCAGCAGAACGAGCAGAACCTTTCCTTTGCTGTTTCCTGTGCTACACCTAAACCCAGCATTTAAATCCTGGTGTGGGCAAACAGCTTCACTGCACAGTCCACTGCTGGCTGTTCTGTGATGTTTGCAGAGCCACCCTTACAACCTTCAGTTCAAGCCATCCTCAGCTAACATTTGTCCTCTGTAAACGAACTTAGTTTTCCACACCCATCCTTTTGATAGAATCACAGAGTCACTGAGGTTGGAAAAGACCTCAAAAATCAGAGCCCAATCTGTGTCCTATCCCAATCTTGTCCCCAGCCCAGAGCACTGAGTGCCACCTCCAGGGATGGCGACTCCAAACCTCCCTGGGCAGCCCCTGCCAAGGCCTGAGCACCCTTTCCATGGAGAAATTCCTGCTGCTGTCCAACCTGAGCCTCCCCTGGCCCAGCCTGAGGCCGTTCCCTCTCCTCCTGTCCCTGTTCCCTGCGAGCAGAGCCCGACCCCCCCCCGGCTGCCCCCTCCTGTCAGGGAGTTGTGCAGAGCCACAAGGTCCCCCCTGAGCCTCCTTTTCTCCAGCCTCAGCCCCTTTCCCAGCTCCCTCAGCCTCTCCTGGGGCTCCAGCCCCTCCAGGTCTCTTGGCTATGAGGGGCCCAGAACTGGACAAAATCCTCAAGGGGTCTCACCAGTGCCAAGTATTTTTTGGCAGATAATATAGCTACATCCTTTACGCTGTTTAAATAAAGTATTTTTCTAAAATTTTTCTCCATCAGCGTCCAATTTCCCAGTTACCACCTCTGTGGAATACTGAAGAGGACTCTCCCCAAACAGTTTTAAATAAAGTACAATTTGTCTGGGAATTATTTCTAAAACAATTTCTTATTTTAAAGAAACCAAACACTTCTCAGCCATATTTTTTGCCTGGATTTTCTAAACAGTACAATGAGAAAGTCTAATCAATAAACAGTCTCCCATGAGGACTGGTAAAACATTTTCCAAATCCATCCCCTGTTGTTTTGGACTCAACTCTCAAAGAACATGGTACTTAATAGACAGTAGGGGAAAGAAATGCTGAGAAAAAAAAAGAAAGTCAAAACCACACAAATTAAAACCACACAAACAAATCAAAAACACACACCCATTTTTATATCAATCCCTGGGGACTCTTGCAATAAACTTTCAAATATCTGAAAATACAACACCACCATCTCCCAGGAAAACACCCAAAGTTCGATTTTGTCTGTTGTGATGTCACAAAAAATTCAAACTTCATATAAACAGCAAGTTTCGTTCATTCAGCGTCATACTATTTTAAGTAGCCAATTTTTTTCTGCCGTTGTGTTTCTTGGGGTGATCCAGTCAGAGTTAACATTGCAGGTAGCACTGTCTCCAAAGCTGTACAAACCTTTACTAGCACAAAGAAATTGCAAAGCAGGAAAAAGTTTAAATTAGTGCAGAAATAAACCTAGAATATAAATTGTGCTGTAAAACCCTATTTGTTTCAGCACTTTTTTTTTTTGTACCACACTGTCACTATCATGTGGCAATCACAGGAAATCTATTCTTCAAGAACGAGCTCTTAGCCACTCTTGAAGAGCTAAAAATGCATTTTTTCCAGATGGCCTAATGATAATGGCTTTTCACAGATCAGCTGCAAAAGTTGGTTGTTTTGTTTTCATTTCAGTTAAGTAAAATTCCAGAAATGCCACAGTCAAGTTAATCTCAAAGAAAACAGATATAATGAATACAGAATCAAGGGACTTGTCGAAACTGTGACAGTTGGTAGAAACACTTTATTCAGCTCTGCAACCACCAAACCTCATGCTGTGAGGTCTTGCAGAACTTCTTCAGCCAAAGGCAGGACCTCTTAGGACTAGGACCAAGCCTAAGACACACACAGACCCCCACTGGGAGCATCTTTTTAGTCAACTGACCATAAGGTCAGCATCTCTACTGCATCCAAGTCCTGCCCTGAAAAGGAGACCATGAGGAAAAGGAGCATCATGGGTTTAATTACAGCTCAGTAATTGTGGAACCAGTCTCTGAGTAGTGAGGGTACTTCCCTACAAAACCCCAGCCTGATAGCAGCTGTGGCAATTTACACCAGGGAAGGCCTGAGCTCTGCAGTGCTCTCGAGCCATTTTGCCCTCTCTTGGCAGAGATTCTCAATGCCGGCATCTTTAGACCAAACTGCATTTCTCCAGAGAGGATAACAGAACTAAAAAGGGCACTGGAGGCAAAAAACCAGGATCATCAGAAGCATAAAAGTACAGGTCATAAATTGCCTGCTTCCACAAACAGGGAGCACAAATTCAGGAAAATATAACCCTACTTGTGGCTCTGCAACTTCCACTTCTTCCCTGTAAATCCTTCAATAGCCAATGTCACAAAAAGGACAGTGTCCTAGAAGGCTTTTGGTCTGCTGTGCAAGAGTTTTTCTAATGATCATAAATCTGGAGGCGTGAGGGAGCACTGCAGAACTGATTCCCACTTGAGGAAATTTCAGCTGGCCACACACCAAAATTAGCAAACCGAGGTCACTGGGTTTGATCTGAAGCACCACACTAAGTACACAAGCCTTTAAAATACCCTGAGTATGTTACATGTCTTGATAGGCATTTCTAGGCTTGCATCTCTGTCTATTACAAATAAGGAACTAAAAAAAATAAAAAGCCTCAGAGTGCCTTTGACTTCAACAGAAACAGGATCAGTTCATCCTACTAGCACTTGGTTGAAAAAATCTTATTGAATGACTCTATAATAATAAATTGCATTTAGATAAAAACTGACCATTTTTAAAGCAGGAGTAACACCTACAGCAATGAGGAGAACTCAGTATATCAGTGGTTTAATGCACTTAAAACACAAAACTCAAAATCCATTTTGTAAGCAAAAAGTAGGATTTTTCTTATGTTTCAGAAAGCTTAAACCACACACACCCCCCTTATTTTCACTTCAAAGTTTTCACTACTTTAAACAAAATAATTTTACTTGATTCTCACTCCAGCAAATCACTATAGTTATCATAAAGAAACTTAACTACATTTTTACATGACTTAAAACACACCTATAGTTTAATATTTCAAGTCAGACATAGTAAAGTTGTATTAACCCAGTACGGAATGCTAAAAGTAATAGTCAGTATAACTGCTCATAATAACTAAAGAACAAAAATTTTAAAAACATAGCTTGCTATTCCTATTAATTCCTTCTCTTTATACTGCGCTGCGTTTTGAAAGCTTTATAACAAAAATCTAATAGAGATACGCAATCAGTGAAACATAAATTGTACTTAATATATTTTAAAATACTCATTGTACAGTCTTTAAAGATAATCAAGCCTATCCATGCAAAATTTTAAAAACATGTAATGTGTTTTTCCAATCCACCCTGTTCATGTACATATTTGCTTGTTTAAGTATAAAACCCTGATAAAAATGACATCACTTGTTCCTTACAATTTTATCATTAAGCACACTTTAAGTGCCTGATACTAAGCATAGTCACATACAAGAAAAAGCAGAAGTAGAAATACATTTCAGCTGGAAGATTCCTTCCCTGAAAAACAATTTATTCCCCCAAAAAGCTACCAGTATATAAATGAAATTCATATCTGAATCTCCTTGTAATACATCAGTATTTTCAACAACAAAATGCAAAGGCAACATATTATACTAGACCCTAATCTAGGACAGGCTGAAGCAGTAAAAAAATTCCTGGCAAAATGAAGAAAGCATAAAAGATGCTGAAAAATATCAGTTCTGCAAAGGCAAAAACCGGTTTAGAAGGACTTGGACCAAAGCAGCCTCTTCAGAAAGGGAGAGCTGGAACATATCAGTCCACCTGAGAGCAGCAGCAGCTCCCCTCCAAAGACAAAGCAGGAGCCTCACTTTTGAATTCAGTTTCTTTCTTGCACACAAGTTGTCTGCTTTTGCTTGCCCTCTCTCCTCTCAGAAATGTTATTTTAACTTCTCATCATAAAAAGATATGATTCCAATGTTTATTCTATGAGTTACATTTATCTTTAAGAGCAAGATGTTGAGTTTAGCTCTAATGATGAAAAAAGCCTTAAAAAAGGAAAACTCATCACAACTCATTATGGACTATAAAGGCCACAATTTAAGGGTTCTGTAACTCCAATGATGATCATTTTAAAGTAGATTTACAGCAGAAAATAGTTAGATACTTTTACTTCAGTTATAATTTTCCATTTTGTAATTTAACACTCCTTTAGTTTATATTTGCACATTAAAAATATAGCTCGAGAAGTCCATCATTAAATACTTTTAATAAGTGCAATAAATACATTTTACAGTGTGCATAAATCTAAGAACAAAACACAGCTTAAATTGTTAATACCTTACACTTTTTCTCATTAATTGCAATACATAAACATATGTTTTATACAAAGATATTTGCTACAAAATAAGTATAATAAATACGGTTTACCACACGTATTAATCTTAATAGTTACAAGCAGTTAATCTTATATATTAGGTAATAATTTGCAATAAATAATTGTTTATTATCTTGATGTCTGCTTGTCTTGGGTTTTAGCAATATGCAATAAAGAAATGCAATCTTGAATAATTTGACTGTAAGACTGCTGGGAAAATACTGTAAGTTGTAATTAGCTGAGGGAGGATGTTTTTCACTAGATGAACTATAGAGATATAGTTCAATAACAGAAACATGCATTATTGCCAACATAAATAATTTTAAAAGTTAACTTCAGTTTCAAGCAATAAGAGATTTTTAAAACTTAAATGCAAATAAAATTAGTAAAATATTTCACATTCTTTACTTCTTTTTTCATTTTGCACTCACCGAAAACAGCAACAAAAAACAGAGAAGCATTTCAGCCTCTTATGATTTTTGGCACAACCCACAAATATTTGTCTCCCATCATCAACATTTACCTGCTCAAGAGAAAATCATATTTCAGTATCAAACCATCTTCTGTCTAGTTCTAGTATAAGACATTCTCTCATATTTACTAAATTTAATAGAAATTATTTCCCTTATACATAACTGGTAATAATTTGCCACAAATATTTGTTAATTATCTTAATATTTTCTCACTTTGAAATTAGGCAACTTGCAATAAAGAAATGCAATTTTGAATAATTCAGCTGCAAAACTGCTGGGAAAAAGAGTAAGTTGTAATTAGCTGGGTGAGGACCCAGTTGCCTCAGAAGGAGACTGGTGCTTCTTTGCAGTAACTTTAAAAGTTTTCTTTTCATCAAGTAAATGTTCTCTCAAATTAGGCAAAGAGCTACAGTAAAGGCATTTCAAGCGCATCACCTGTGCAAAAACAAAAGGACAAATACAAACAATAAATTAAATATAGGTCCTGAAATCCCAAGGTGTTTGTGTTGGGCATTAAAAACAGGATATAGCATGCATTTTTATGCAACAGGATTTTGTACACTTTTTTTTTTTTGCTCACCTATCCTAATACAGATAAATAGAGAAATCTAATCTGCCAGTAAAATCTATGCCAAAAAACAATGTAAATCTTATTGTGAACTCTAATCTGGCTCTGTTACCAGTCTGTAAAGCACTACAAATGCAAGCAGCACAGTTGAAAAATAAAATCCATCAGAGATCACAGTACTTCATAATGTTTATAAGCAAAGTCATTCTACACATACCTAGAGCATCTCTGAAAATTATCTACTGATAAACGTTGCTATGTACATCAGCATTTACAAAGCAATGCCATTTACTATTAAGAAGAGTCATGCATTTCTGAGTTCTATGACATGCAAATTCCAAACACTGTAATACTGTAGTACTCTTCCCACCTATTCACCTAGTACAGTTATGTGAACAAATTGCTTGCATTTTGTTTAAACCTTATCTAAAAATTATCACTAAACCACCAGAATTTGCTGACATAGGAGATAAGGAAAGAAACTTCTCATTTAATGATCAGACTCTAGTGTGCATCTATATACTCATTTTAATCTGCAGAGCTGAAACAAATCATTTACCTTTCTAGAAATTTTAACGGAAATAAATCCTCAGGTATTGGACATTACAATGCAGTTTGATAAAACTGCTAATGTTAAGATCCTGTAAAACAATGGTGAACGAAGAATTTATTTGTAGGTAGATTTACACAAGTGTACTGATGTGTAAGGATTTTAAGCTAACAAAATTCAGAAAAGCAGTGTTAAAATCAGAAAACGTTACAGGCTTAATCATTACAGAAGTTGAAATATGATGAAAACAACTAAGTCACAGTGAGAAAAAAAAAACCCACTCGAATTAAAACCTTACTCCCATTTGCCTTACTTACATGAATAATCCCATTGATTTTAATGGGACTACGTGAATAAATAAAGAATGGAAGAGAACAGGATGAACAGTGTCAGACCTATGACGGAATAAATTCAGAGACTCTTTGTATAATATCCAGGAAACATTTCCGTCTAGAACTCAACTGGATACGGCTACTTCAGGTACTTAAATGGATTTGTACCCAGCATGTAACAGGAGAAATAAGAAATCGGAATCCTCCGTTCACTAAGGATAAAAGGAAAATATCCTTAAAACAAAAGTGGGGTTTTTACATCAGATGAAAGGCATTTGTTAAACAAAGAGCTGAAGAAGTCTGCTATTCAAATGAAACACTGTACTACAAAAACACAGCGAGACAGGCGTTATTAGAGGCTTCACAGCAGATGGAAAAGCTACTTTGTTGTAGCCTAAAGATGTAAAATGCAATACCAGTCCCTAAGTGGCACTGGTACAACTGTGGAAATCATACAGCCAGATGAAGCACATAAATTTCCCACATGAACAATTGTTTTCATTTCCCTCCCATGCCACTGGATATTACGGGCGGGGAGCGCGGCGCGGGGACTCCGCGCGCTCCCGCGGCCGGGCACGAGCGCGGGGCCGGGAGCGCGGGGCTCTGCTGCCACCGCCCGGCCGCGGCCGGCATCGCACCCTGCGGGCCCCGCTCAGAAACACCTCTGTGGGGAAATTCAAATCGCTACCGACGGCAATCGGAGCTAAAAACAGATCCGTGTATACCCGAGTACCCTAAAGGCTCTCTTCCCCCAGCTATTGACACCGCCGTGAGCTCTCCTCGAGTCTCCAGCAACAGCTACAAGTGCGACTCTCCACAAACCCGAACATACAGCAGCTCTCTAAAGTAACATTCTTAAAACTCACAAATTTATTGAATAACTCTAAACAATCATCCAATATTACCGTATAAATAGAAAATGGTCTGGTGAGGTTTATCTTAGCAAAGTTTTAGACACGTGCCAAAAATGTCTATTCCTATAACTAATTGCTCAATAGTAAACTAAAGTAGCAAAAGTGGCATTAAAAAAAAACCCCACACGGTTTTACATCAGATAAAGGGCATTTTGTAAACAAAGAGCTAAATTCTGCTATTCAAATAAGGTCATTGTCATCTTTTGGACCATTATTCGTACAAGAAATCTAATATTTTTCATTTTACAGTAAAGTATTTATTAGTATGAAACTCCATGAACAGGATTTTTTTTTTTTAATAAGAAGTTACCCATTACTATTGTGTTTGTTAAGGGGGAAATGCTGTAATAAATTAAAAACTGTATTGGGTGAAAACCAATATATAAGCAGAAGTTCAGAAATCTGAACATACCTCCTAGAAGGGTTAGATGTTTCATCCTTCCATTTGCTTGTCTGAAAAAATGACCTATAACTCTCATTCACATCCAAACAAAATCCACACCCCTAGAAGTGGCCAAAGGCAGAAATGGCAGTGAAGTACCTCCAAGTAATTCAACAGGTCACAGATTCTCATTTATATTCTTAATAACAGCCCATTTGCAGGTCCTTGTGAATAACAAGGTAGGGTATTAATTTTTAGTTCGTTTGGATGACACCAACTCCTCAGTTTTGAGTATCTGTTCCTGAGTCAGCAATAGCAACTTCCCTGTGTCTCCAAAACAACACAGGAACATCATCCTAGATAGTTACAGAAACATAAATAGAACACAAATACACAGTGCCATCGGTATAGCATTGGACATTTTTATCTGTTTGGGCAGCTCATTGCACCATCTTTAGAACCTTCTCAAAATTTGGCAACTATGTCTCAAAAAAACAGATCACATGTATTTCAAAGTTCTCAAACCTTCTTCTATGCCACTTTTTTAAACCTCAAGCTTACAGAACACATTGGATATTTCCGGCAAGGTAGCCAACAAAAGACTGCTTCAATCTTATGTACTCAAAATAGAACCATGTAGAAGAGGAAGGAGTACACAGATCCTTGAAAAGTGAAAAAAGATCTTCAATTAAGGGTGATATTCCATGAAAAGTGAATGACAACACCTTAAATAAACTGTACCACAAAAACCTCACTTCCTATTACAAGAGTGACTGCCTGTGTCCAAATTACTACTCCTCTTGGGTTTGATGAACAAAGAAAATATCCTCAGAAAAAGCTGTCAGAACTCTTGATCCCTTCATTGAGAAGGGACAAAGTAGAGATAAAATCACACTACAGCAGCTCTGAGAGGTCTGTTCTAACACAGACAATCCACCATAGGCCACGACTCTGCTCTGGCCTTTCTCCCACCTTCCTTCCAGACATGCTGGCTGGAGATGTTCTGGGTGATGGACTACAGAGAAGGTAGACAATTAGCAGCAGTCCTTGCAGAACTGCATAGAAATGGGACATTTTGGGCCATCCTCACAGCCTGGTCAGGGGCTGAGCTACAGTGCACAGACTACATGGGATTCCTTTAGATTGGTTCATTTCTGTTCTGTTTCCAGAGCTAACAGCACAAAACTTAACAGGGCTTTCATGCAACAATACTTATAGCAGAAACAAATTCTAGATGTAAACCCCCAAGAGCTTAATTTTAGAAAAAAATACCATTTCAGCTAGGAAGTAACTCATATCAGGTCTCATGTTGTGCATTACATTGAGTAAAGCTGCTCCTTGGTCACCAGTTTTCATTTTGGAATGTGCTTCATTACCTGAAGCACATTCCTTCTACTTCTCCTCCTCATGACCCACCTCTTTCCAGCCACCACTCTCCTTTTCCTCCCCCCTTTCACTTCACTGCCTCCTGCCACTGCCTGATGTTGTCTCCTTGTCTCCCACCCTTTGTTCTGCTGGCCCAGCTGCCCAAGCTGGCAGTGCCAGCACAGGGCCCAGCCTAATAAGCCTGAAGGAGTTCATTAATCTAGGCTTCAGGCCATGCCTCAACACTCCTGGTGCATCCCTAGAAGCTGGGAACCAACTCTTACAGTCGAACTCCAAACTGCAATGTCAAACTCAAACACTTCAGAATTAGAAGCTGAATTGACAATTTCAAAGATATTTATCCGTATGCAGGCAAAATTTGAGTGCCAATCTCTATCCACATTCCTCTGAGACATCTGAAGTTACAAAAATTCCTATTCCCCCAAATCATAGTAATCCAAATGCTTTATTATCCTACCCATGTTCAGGATGTTTCATCTTCCTGCTGTGTGGGTTTCAGGTAGTTTAGTTCACCAACTCCGCAGCTATTTTAGGTCTACCTACAAAATGATTTCTATACATGTGAAAAGCATCACAATTTCACTGCAAAGAAAGGCTCCAGGGAAGCCTTGATTACACAAAAAACCGAACTTTTTTCTGAAAGAAATATTTTTTTTTTCTTTAACACTGTGGACACATAAATTATTTTTTCTAGACTACATGATAAAAATGGAAACCACGAATAACATGGCACCAAATATTAAGCAGCCTATTACATACCAGTTTGTACTGGCAAACCTGATACTGTTTATATACTTTATATACCTTATTTTACCAACATCATTTGCTCTTCATTAACACTTCTTTATTAATTCTTAATATCATTTGGATATCATAAAAAAATCATCACCACTAACTCTGCCAAAAAGAAATACTAAATACAATGCTAATATGATACAATGGAAAATTGCTCAACAATAAGATGGATCTCTAAGAAAATTTGATATAGATTTCCTGTAGTTTCCCTGCACTATTTTCAACCCTTCTCACAAGGGATACAGCAAAATGGCAATGAAAAGTGAATTTCCTGCTGTTACAGCTACTTTGGATGCTCATGCTTCTGTTCCTGGGGAGCCAGCTTGGATCAATTTCAAGAAAATAGCCTTTATCTACACTTTTGCACAGAAAGTACATTTCTGTTTTCAGGAGATGCAATATTTGTCTGTGGTCAATATTTTAATCTGCAGCAGAGCATTGTTGTAACTTGCATATAATTAAAGCATCCCATACTAGCATAGAAAGATTTACAAAGCAATCAAGGAAAATTATTTTTGCATTATATAAAACAGGTAGAGAAGTATCCAGTTCAGAATATTTAATAACATTTATGCACTGTACATACACCCAGTAAAGTTTTATCTGTTGAAGGAGAAACTGGAAGTTATCTGAAAATGAGTAATGTCGCAGTATTGGGCCTGAAGATGCTTGCACTGCCATTTGTAGATAATCCAAATCTTCTGAGCTGGTCAGGATTTTGGAACTGTTGCAGTTAATCCTAACCCAGGTACCAGGTATGACAATAGAAGGTTACATTCCACTCTTCTCAGTAGGAAGACAATGAAAGAAATTGCTTTATTTGTTTTGGGACACAGACACTCAAGCAAATTAATGTATGAAGCAGCAGCACACAAATTTACTTACTCCTCTTTCACTGAAGAGTTTGTAATAACTGACAGGCTGCAATCTCACAACAAGAGTGTAAAGGCACATACATCCAAGCCATAGTTAATCTCATCACAGATTGTGTTTAAACATCCTTAATAAAAAATAAATAAAATTCCACAGACTTCTAGGTGCAAGAGCAGACCCATTTCAGTTTGAAAAAACACCAAACAAGGTACCAACGAAATCTGAATCAGCCACCTTTCATCCTGTTCAGAGGCAGTCAAATCATGCACTACCTAGCTTTTACCATTTCAGCTTTGTTGGATAAACATAGGCATAATATAAACTGCACACTCTAAATAGATATATCTGTTCTATAACTAAACAAATCACTGCATCTCTGCAAGAAGAAACACCCTGAAAGAATAATGAAATCAGAATTTGAGCTCAGACTCTTCCACGGCTCCAGTGGACCTAAAAGCTGGTGGACAACAGCCTGGCAAGGCCCTTGTTTCAGTGCAAATCTAAACCCAAGGTGCACCAGGACAGAGAGAAGAATTCCTAAATCAGAAGCCAGAATTTCTTCTCTGTTGTACTTGGATATACCCTACCAAAAGCATTGTTCCCATTTTGGATGCCAACTCCCTGGAGCAGCAAAAGCGACTGCACAACGTGAGCACCGTCCTCAACTCCAGAGCTCAGAGTTGTAGCACAGAAACACAGCAAAAAAACTGCTACAGCTCATTTTGTACAATTTCACACCAGTTTCCAGATATTTAAAAGGAAAAATGGTAGAAAACATTTACTTTTATCCTTTTTTAAATGTAGACGTGCCTCTTAATAAGGACTTCAAGCCCCAAGTATAGTAGGTACAGTTTCTTCTCTATACACTCCATAAATCTGCTTCTTCAATATACAATTCAAAAAAACCCCAAATTGCTATTGCTATCATGATAAACATTGGGAAAGTTCTGCTTGACCTTTTATTAACATTTTTCTATACCAATATGGTTCTTGTGCTACAAGCACCCTAAGGAATTCTGAAAAATACTTTTTTCTCTAGTTTAGCCCATGTGCACTTAATAGGCTCACAAATATAATACCATTATAAAAAAGAAAAACTGCCAACACTGCTAAAAAAATTGTCATAACACTAAATTATTATATAAATATAAAAGGAGTATGTCTGTAAAATATTCACTCAGTGAACATCCCAAGGTGATGATTTTGCTATGTTGCTTTTATTCCTGGGAGATCCATAACACATTTGGATATGCCACATGTCACCACATGAATCAGGCAGTTAATGCATGTACTTTTTAGAAGCAGAGATGTCTTCCCAATAGAATGTGCTATAAAAAAAATGTTGAGATTCTGCTGCTTTGTCTGATAGGCATAATTTAATGTCTTACTTATAATGCTGCATCTTAAGGAAAAATGTGCACTGTCCCATGTAGTTATTTACAATATATTACTAAATCTATGCAAATATATTTCCCCGAGCTTGCTATTATATAAGAAAGGTCAACAATGTTTGAAATATTTTGAAACATATTCCCAATATATTTTGTATATAGCACTAATGTCCAATGTACAAATATATATCTTAATATATTTTCAGATATTTCTATCCATTTTATCTTGCTGTAGATTATTACCATAAATACGTGGGGTTTTTGCTTTAAGACGATAGAAATTGGCCTATCAAGCTATGGCTTTTCATTAAGAGTGCTGATTACACATTTGTTAACAATGCAGCATTTAAATTACCACACGCCAGCAATATTTAACAAAATAAATTTTAATAGTCACTATTCAATACCATTCAATAATAAACAGGTACTCATTTAAGAAAAATTAAGAGAAAAAAGTTTGAGGTCTGCTTCCCAATAAATTTTTTTTCATCATTCACATATTTTTTTCGCTAACATTTAAACAGAAGACCCTCAAATACTATTTATGTGTCCCATTTGGGGATAAATACTTGTCCCAGGGGACAAGTGCCTCTTGTGAAAACTCCGGACATTTGATTCCATTGTCCTCTTGTCATTTCTACCTTTACATCCAGATTAACATTAACAAGTTTTTTGCTACAAGTGAAATCGTATCAGTGATGAGCAGGTTATAAAAATTTGTGCATCTCAGAAAGCAGGAGTAGGAATTGTAAAGGAAATGTGATTTTTCTTCTCCCCCCAGTGCAGGTTAGGGACAGCATGTATTTTCTCTGCAGAAATATGGGGTTTTTTTAAATTCAGGACTTAAAAGTTGAACTATAAAGTGTTCCTAATGTTCATATGGTATCAGTGAAATACTGCACTATTGGGATGTTGCCCTGTCAAGTAACTGACATATTTTCAAATTTCACACACCTGTGATTTCAAAATAAAGGTCTGAAAATTGAACATAGTCAAGTTGTATATATTAATGAAATTTCTTGCACCTTTAAGTGAGTTCGGTATCATGCCATTTTAACAGAGAACCAAATGAATTCTGACATTCATTAGCAGTCTTACAGACCACATATCTGAAAGAGATCCATAGGTTTGTAGGGCCAAAAGGAATCTCACCTGCTACCTACTCTGACTTACCAGTGCCATAACACTGCACCAAGCAAGTCCCAGATCACATCCAACTGGCTGAATCACTTCAAGCCGTGAAGGAAACCAGTTAAAACCAGCATTAAACACCAAATAAAGCTCTCGGCTCCATAAGTACCGAGCCAAATGCAGCCACAGTCAGCTAAATCAAACGAGGGGACCCAGAAGCATTCTCCAGCTGTTTGTACAGTCATATCCCATGGCCATATCACAGTTCCATCCCTGAGAGATGGGCCAGATAAAGCTGGACTCACAGGGTCAGATCAACAGGTGATTTAACTTCATCTCTTGTGTCCAAGAGTGAGTGGAAGCCAAAGGTAAGAAAACAGGGTCAGGATGAGATCCTTCCCTCTCATCCTCTCCCTGCCTTCAGCTACTCGCAGGTCAGAATTTCCTGTATATCTACATTTCTACTGAAGTCCTCTACTGCCACTCTGTATCCTTTCCAAGTATTGCTAGGTATCTTATGAAATATTTAAGGCATGTAATGTCATTACTCTGTTGATGTTTTCATTCTCTCTGTGCAGTGCCGGTTATTATTAGAATTAATATTTTAATTTCTAACATGTTTCGGTCATCTTTGATGGGTTTTTATTCTACTGGTTCACATCAGTTCTTACCTATTTCATTTATTTTAATATTAACCACCTTAATATCACTCACTGTACTATTTCAACTAGTGATAAATTCATGTCAAAAATTAATTATATAGTTGATTTTTAATTCTAATTCCACCAAAGTGGAAGAACAGTTATTCTGGAAGTCTATTCAGGGCCATATTTTCCACAGAAAAGTCCCTTCTTTTCGTAATTGTGATACAGTTCGCATTTGCAAATCAAATAATATGGTATGCGTGTAATTACTTAATCAAAACTTCATACACAGCCACTGGGCCTGGTAATATAATGGAGCTTAATCCTGTTTTCAGCATAGGTATTTCTCACATTGTCTGCAAGTCTTCCTGTTTTCCCCTTAACATGCTCATGAGTACTTTGTTTTTCTTTTTCAATGCCTAGCATGGTCTACATTGCCTGTGGATCTCCTACATTTTCATTCATCTGAATTAGACAATAACACAATTCTTTGAATTGATAATATACACATGAAGCTGTGTTTAGATCTAGGATAGGCCTGGTAAAAAATTCAGATTAAGTCCCACTGCATGTTTAAATAGACCAAAACTGTACAAAATGCTGATAAACAACACTGATGTTTAATAGCATGGCAAGAACTAGCAATTCAGCATACTAACAAAAGAAAGGTCTCAAAAGCTAAAACACACTCTAAAAATTTTTTTTAAATAAAAAACAAAACCAAAAAACACTACAGCAGCAACAAGCTATGAACAATGCCTACAACTGGTGGAATTTTTTTATGAAATTGTTTCTAGGAAAATATTTTTAATTGTGTCCATAACATTTGCCTATAAGAACAAGATCTTCATTCAAGATTGGAGTTACTTTCTCAGCATTATCCTTCTCTCACACATACGTCTACATCACCACAAAATTCCACAAGGCTCACTGTCTGCATTTATCAAAGGCTAGAATTTTCTTTTCATGTCAGGGAGACCCACTAACACCACTCTGGATCTCTTCACATAGTTCACCTAATTCGAGTCAATATTGGCAATTCCCCTACAGTACCTCACACATCCCCCCCTGAACACACAACACATGGGAGGGATATTTGGTGCATTCAGATCACCTTTCAGAAAACATCTGTACCTCAACTCCCATAGCCCCAGTAAAACTCTTTTGCCTTGATTCTCTCTTTGGTCCATCCTTTTTCAGAAGAGGTACAAAGGCACCCTATTCCTTTCTCCTTCAGTACCAGATCTACCCCACCTATTCTGACACTTTCACTCTGCTTTCCGTCTGTAAAGGATGTACAAAATTGGCAAAGATTCCAGAAGTCCTTTCAATAAAGATATTCACCAAGCCTAAACATTATAAATTTCTGCAGAGGGCTTTAACCCACATCATCAAAAGCAACAGATTGCCTTAACATAGGAAAGCATAATTTTCATACTCTCAGAATAAATCTCCCAAATATGAACTTTACGTCGCAACATTTGTTGGTGAAGGTATGGTGACCAGAATCTATCGGTATATTTAAATAGTGAGTCACTTTGATATTATACTTCAAAAGTAAACTAATTTAGTCAACTAATCTTGTTTATTTCCTAAATATTGTTAGTTTCTATCAGTCAGATGATTTTTCCAGCATTTTATTTATGCTTACATAACAAGCATTAAAAAGATACATTTAGCAGCTACAATTGTTAACATAACAAAGGCTACAGAATCCAGAGGTTATTGCATTCTCCCAAAAGTACTTAAATAATAGCCTAAAATCTGAAGAATTACTTTAATACTACAATAAAAATAACCCAATTCAAAACATTTTCAAGGAAACATAGCTCCTTGCTCTAGGCTACCGAATAATGGCTGAAAGAAAGTATATAGCTTGTCACTTCTGATTAGAGAACTGTGCCTCTGTGCTTTGAATGAGAGGCATGTCTGGTAATAGGAAGTGCAGATATTAAATTTAATAAAATAACGGGGAATACGATATATATGAAACTTGACCAAGTATAGCACAAAATGTAACATACATTACCCTGCTCAGTCAACTACTGTGGCCTAGCATCTAATGACAGACTTAATTTCTATTTTCCAAGGAGAGTGCTACAAAAATATAATTTTCAGATTATACAAATATTTTATCAGACTACACAAAAAAGTAACAAAAAGTGCCTTACATATCTACATGAAAACAGAACAGCAGCAGAAATTTGTTAGCCTACAAAATACTCAGCCTTAAGAGTCCACAGAAAGGCATTAGGTCTTGTAAATAATTAGTCACAAAGACCCTGACAATAATACATTACAGCATCATATGACCCACAGCATATTTCCTTCCTTCCAGGTTTAAGGATTCACTCAGTTTGGCGGTTTATTTGTTGGGTCTTCTTTGGCTGGTTTTTTTTTTTTTAAACACACAGTCAGGATACAGCATTTACATACTGCTTATGAAAAAGGAAATACCTTATCTGGTTTTGTCTTAATTCTGGCATTCCAATGCAAATCCTAATATCTTTGTCTTTCAATACATTAACCCTCAGCATGTTTTTTCACAATTAAATAAGCTCCACACACTATTTTCCATTTCTTTTCTAACACAGAACTATGCTACCTGTGATATGACACATAAGGGATTTTAAAACAATTCCAAGAGCTAATCCCAGTAAACCCAGAATTAAAGTTCTTGTTTTCATATTTCACTTTCAAAATATTTAGAACTTTGACAGATATGACATTATGTTTTCATTAAAACAGTTGATTTCAAAATGCTGCACTGTGCAAAAACACCATAAACAGTTTATGATGAACTGCCACACTCTTAATTAAAACAATAAATCCAGTGCACAATATTTGTGCAGCCTCTGGTTTGACCTTTGCCTCTTGCTATCCACTACCAAAGCTGCTGCCTCATTCTGTGCACCAGATGTAGAAGGTTTTAAACCATGATCTGAAAGGCAGTAAAGATAAAATAAGAGAAAATGTGCCATTACTCTTTGCAGTTATGATTAATTCAGTTCATATTTTACAATCTGGTTATGGAGTAAAACTGCAGACTTTACAACAAGCATTTGCCATTCAATATACCAAATGTATAAAAATGCCTGATACTTTAGAAAACGGCACAAAGCTAATTCACAACCACCACATGAAGGACAGAAATAGGAATAATAAAAAAAGGACAGTAATTAGCTATCCATCTAAAATAATGAAGCTATTTCAGCCACTTGGTCAGTCTTGGCAAGAAACACATCTGTTACAACAAAACAAACTAATGCTCTCCCTTATCTCTCTACTACTTGATTTTAGATTAAAATATCCTTTAAAACAATCAGGTCTGCTTCACAAAGAGAAACCAAAGGTTATTAATTACTATGACATGCTGTAATGATCACAGATTTGTTGTGTTTTCCTGGAAACAAAGTCAAATGCAGAAACAACTCCAAGACCCAAGTACAGGAAATGAGCTGGGATCCTGGAGTACAAGCTGGTATAGGCAGAAATCTTGCAGACAAGAAGATAAATTGAGAAGTCCTCATTCTGAAAATGCTTATAGACTTATCAGCTAGTTACTTTAATCCCCTAGCTTTGTATACAGTAAAGAATTCAGGAGCAAACATCTGCTTAGTAAGATTCAAATGTGACTATTCATTGCATCCTTAATATTTTCCTTTTCTGTCAAAAGAAATCAATTGACCAAATGAAGCCAATACAGTTCATTCTCACATTTATGGGAAATTGGCACAAAACATATTTCTGCCTTAGGAGGAAAGGGAGAAAACACTGTATGTTGCCAAATTAAGAAATTCAGGATTCAAATGCAAGTCCGCACACGGCCTAAGTAGTCAAAGCTTCCTTTCCTAGAATAATTCCCCACACAGCACTCTAGAAAAGGTGAACCTTTTTTTTTGCTAGTTCTTTGATTTGCCCACAGTCAGGAAGAAGCATCTCTCCGCATGGTTCACTTCCAGAGACAGTCGTGCTGCAGTTAACAAGACACCAGGTGTTTGAGGAGGTAGGGCAGCGCTCAGGAGTAGATTTTGAGTATTTCTTTTACTCCCCAATTTCATTTACAAATCAAGGGGAAAAAATATAGAACACACAAAACTTTCCCCAGGTTTGTTTTCCTACACAATATCCACCACGCATTCTAAATCTAAGTGCATTGCTATAGAAAGCCATATATCGCTTTTCTACATCATTCAAAAACAACACAAAAGCTTAAATTCAATGCATGAGTTCTGCAAGGAACAAAAGGGAAACACACAAATCTACTTTCCTGTCCACTGAGAAATCAGAAAATAAATTTTAAAAGGCAAGACATTAAAAACAAAAATCCACTGCCTTAACAACTCTAATATCTTTGTTAGTATTGGTAACTCCTCCTTGTATTAACCTTTTTTTTAAGAGACACACAAAATAATTGCATGATAATCACTCAGAATAAAAAAAAAAAACCAACAAACCCAACCTATAAACAATTTTAACTGCACAAAAATAACTTCCAAACATTTCTTGGGGAAAAAAAAAAGAAACATGCAGTTAGCACAAACTTCAATGTTTATGAAGAGATATTTTACCTTGAGAGATTCACTTGTTTTATATGTGTTATCAGAGGTCCCACAGAAATGAATCTAAAACACTTGTGGAGCATTAATAAAATGAAATAAGAAAAGGGTTTTAAAAGTCAAAGATTCTTGTCTGCCTCAAGCAAATTATTCTTCCAGCAGCTTTTTCAGACCAACATTTTCCTACTTTCCATATCTCTAAAGAGATTGTGGGGGAAGCTATGATGCTTCTGTAACATTCCAAGTTGTTAGCTAATTTCTGCAAAGCATGAAATATCCTTACAGACTAAGCACACAACAGGAAAAGTTTTACAGACATCCCTCTGTGATACACACACTGCTGTACTTCTTAAAAATAGTAACCAAGAAGGGAAGCGTTTGCATACTTTTACATTTACCTGAATTCTCCTGCATGAAATATGCAACCTATTTTAAAGGGCTGCAAATTCCTCTTCACTTTCTTTTAGTTGCTCCATACAAAAATACAATATGTTTTAACCAGGGCTTTCTAGCTGAAGAGCTGACATTTTTGCCAGCTTATTACTTTAAAAATACCCCTATTCTGAATACTGCAGATCACTCTGCCATAGCTTTCATGGAAACTTTCAAAGATAAGCAGAACTCTAACTCCTCACCAAATAACCACTCTTGTATCAAACACCCCTGTCTAAACATCTGACACAAAGTGGATGATTTTCATACCAGCCATACACTTTCATAAACTCCATGCACCTACCTTTTCTGTCAGGTAGGGCTAGATGCTTTCCACAGGTAGGAAGACACAAGCACAAAGCACTCACCAGAACTACTACAAATTCAGAACTGAGACACACCCTTAGAAATCCTGTCCCCAGGTGCTTTGGGGCAGTTGCACCCACTTTGCCTAACGAGGTTTTGTAGCAGGTATGGGATGGATAGGAAAGGGAGAAGAGCTGGGGAAGGGCGATTTGAAGGTTGAAACTTCTGCCTTAGTATTGAGATTCTGTGCAGTTGCACCTGGGTCACTGTTACTTCACCTGAAACGTTTCAAGTGTGCCCTCTGACACAGCAGGATCCCATCAACCAGATTGGCTACACAGGTGAAACCCATGGGAGTCCCAGAGCTCCTGCAACCACTCAGCCAATGGGGAACCTGGAGCCAGAACAAGGCACAGGTGCTGGGACAACTTCCAAATTACTAATTCATCCTTAATGCTTTCACAATAGTGAAGTTATTCCTACCACTGTATCAGCCATGATGCTTCATGAACAAATATTAAAATTGCAGGAGAACGCTTTCAAGGTGTAATTTCAGTTTAATGCAGCGTTTTCCAAACCAGAAATCTCGATCCTAACAAACTCACCCCCCGAGTTAAAACTTTCTAATGAACACCTGTAAACATCTCCAAGTGATGACTGGGTTTTTTTAATGTGGTCACCAAAACGCAAAACAAACAAATGTGCCCTCCTGCTATAGATCTATTGCAAAGAAAGAGAAAATCAAAGGTTGCAAAAATCAGCTGCAAGAATTTTTGAACATTAGCCAATAGCACATTTCCTGTAATCTAGTTCTCAAAAACACTTTAGTTAAAAACTAAAACATATTAGTTGAAACACTAATTTCAGGAACTTGCAAATTTTAGCCCACAGAAACAGGTGATATTTGACAAACTTTCAAGATACTGGAAATCATTTTATTAACTGGAAAGGTTGGGCAAACTTAAATTAAGGGTGATGCATATGTTGCTAAAATATTTGCATGCCTACAGCACATGAGTCCATCCTTTTAGAAGAAAACATTTTTCCACAGAGTACATCACATAGGGCACAAAATTTAAATAAGCTTTAAACAGGAATTTTGCCTCAAGATCTATTCCACTGCAGCCTCTGGCAGATGTTTTTCTGAAGAGTATGTTTTTTTATTCTGTGCAACAATTAATTTGCCTTTCTTTTCCTTCCTGAAGGAAGGAGTTGGTCAGTTTTGGTAAGATTTCTGGTGTAGACACCCTCACATGAAATGGCTTTACCTTGCCAGTTAAAGTTGTGGAGCTCTGATTTTGAGAGAGTACTGAATACATAATGGAAATTAATACTGGCACATCTATACACAGCAGACAGATGAACATAAGGAAGTAAAAAAGCAGGCAGCAAAACCTTCTCCATCCTCTCCTTTTCAACCATGAAATATCTGCATTACTTACCTCCTGCTGGATCACATTAACATGTGCAAAGAGAAGCTGTGCCCAGAAGGATGAAAGAACCAAGCCCAGCCCTCAGCAGCCCAGTTTCATGGCAAATACAGAACCAACCACGGTTGGTCCAAACTTCCAGCCCAACCACCTGAGGAGCCGAACGAAGTCAGACAAAGGAAATGAAGTCACTACAGGGAATTTGCATCAGGTCAGGTGACAATCAACCAGCTGGAAACAATAATTAGGCATTCAGCATGATGCAAGACCACATTCTTGCAACTCTTTTAATGATCCTGTAAAAAGAAGGATGAGAGAATGGAGAGAAAAATGCAAATTCGCCTTCTTGTTCAAAATACTCACTTTCTCCTCAGTATTATCTTTCCCATAGCACATTACTCTAACACTTCAATTAAGATAAATTAAATTTCATTCCAAACAAAACTGTAAGGAATTCACATCCAGCAAAGGAATCAGTGAACTGCCCAAAATATTTAAAGTTTCAAATTTTCATAACTGCCCATCTCTTCAGGATTTTACTCCAGTGGAACCTGCAGATGCTCAGAACCTTAAAACAAGCAGGCTCTTTTCTCTATGTTATACTGGAATTAGAGATGTAGTTTGGATTACACAGTGCCTGACTTTCCCTCTAAATCAAGAGACCTTAAAAGTAATCACTCACAGATTTCTAAATTTAGAATTGTCATGATCCCAACCGGCTGAATGAAACAGTTCACAAATGTTACTTCAGCCCGTAGATTCAGAAAGAAGACATCTGTTGGTCTTCAGCAGAGAAACATTCTGTGCTTTAAAAGGACAAAATATGCAGTGCAGTAATAACATTGACAGAAACTAATCTATAACTGCAGGTTTATGTTTTAAAAGTTCTGATGGAACTAAAAAGATTAGGCATTTTTCTTTAAAATAAAAATTAATTCCTAGGGAGGGATGTGTGTAAAATTAGTAGACAAATATTAAATGTGCTCAGTAGCAAAACATTTCTGAATTATGTATTTCCAAAGTTCTTCTGTGAGCTGAACTTTCCTATTATCTTCTTTATCCTGACTTGAATAGCAAAGATATAAAGAACTGGAGAAAAGTAGATTAAGAAAAATAAAATACATGCTTGAGTCACAATATTCTTTAACCTTCAGTCAGAGACCTTGCAGGAAAACTGGGCATGTGAAGATCAGCATGTGAAAGATAGCATCCATTAAGGTTTATGCTGCAATGGCTTTAGGGTTCATGAATAACAAAAAATGAGCTCAGTCAGGAAAAGTGGTTGAATAAAACTGAGAAGAAATACAGTATCCACACAAGGCCTAAGAAGCCCACCTTCCTATGAACTCAGTTAATGCTGTTTTCCTATTACAGAAGTAAGGATTTACTATTTGTTTAATTTTAGTGCAGATAAGTGAGGAAAATCTACATTTTCCAGACTATTATAGTCAGGTAACAAATCTTTCCTTACTGGGAAATGTATTTCAGGCATGGAATGGATGAAACAGCAATTAAATAGTACCTTCAATGAATTCTAGCTCAGCAAACACACAAGTATCTGTAGAGTTAAGAAATTCATATTGCAACAAGGAAATAGAAGAGAAGAAAACTGGAAATCTGTACAGCTTCTATAACCGAGTATTTCTTTTACATTTAATAGATGAAGCCCAACATTTAATAAATGAAAACAGCATAAATGTTCTCCAATGAGCTGGTAATTCAAAATAGCAGGTAGTAAATGAATAATATAACCCTCCCTGCCTCCCTGCTCAATTGTCAGCTTTAGGAATACTCTGGGATCAACCAAAGGTACTTGCTGAGCACATCCACATGCCCAGGAGAAGACTTCAGTGGTCCCAGACATCAGCTCATGGCAGTTGTTCCATGATTACTTGGTAGATGTAGCTGACTGATTTAAAACCACAGCTCTGAGGAAAGTCTCTGAATGAAAAATAACCTTGAATTACATCAGGTAACAGCCAAGAGTCTTTGTAAAAGGAAAAGATATGCTTTTCTGATAATGTCAGAATATAATCTTCCTTTTTAAGACTGCAGAAAAGGACTCCTGTTTCGTAAGACTAAACGAATAACGAATTTTTTTTCCAGTGTTTTCATAACTTTTGTTTGAAAATACACGTCACACCCTGAAGCTGCAGCAGTTATAAATAAGAAGACAAGAATCTTGCAATAGCATTGTGACTAGAATTCTCCTGGAATAAACAATCAGTATCTTTTTGATGTTGACCCAGGAAATCTCAAATATCATACTTGGAACTACAGAAAACCTTTAATAAATATATTAACTTTGTAGGTTAAAGGAAACACTTTATATACCTCATGTGAAAGGAGTTGATCCCACTAAATATTTATTTGTGAAACAAATAAGTCACCATAGAGAATCACAGTGAAGTAAATCAATTTCACTCTGAATCTTGGTGTTTTCTTCTTTAACAGCTCAATTTTTTCAATCTGATTTGAATTTTTTTGTGTCAATGTGGAAATGCAGAGCTGTCACCCAAAAGAACTGTAGAGAAACTGTTTAAAACAAAGACAATTGGCCTAAGCACTGAATCAGTGGGACATTGAATTGTTTGGATTGTGAGCCTTAATTTGTGCTTCACCACACATAAACAGTGCCAAACATGAACAATTCAATACAAGTCACACTCAACTTCTGAAAATTTTGAATTCTAGTTCAAATTCTGTGAGCATTATTTAAGAAAACAAATCCATATTTCATGAGGAATTCTTCTTGATTTATCTCTGAAAAAAAAAAATCTGTCCTTTTTTTTAATTAGCACACTTTTTTTAATTAGGACACTTCTCCTAAACTAAATATCCTGAGAAATCATTAAATAAACACTGGTTTTAAAAATCCCACAAAATGAGCTGCATTTTATCTTTATAAATGTGTCTTGTAAGTTCCATCACTGGGACAGTAGAAAAAAATAATAGTGATACATCTCCATCTAATTTTTTATGTCTTTTTCAGTGCCATTATAGGACTAACATATTCTCCCTCTCAACTTTTTTTTAATTGTGGTAGCACCACTGGGAGCAGGTGCCTTGAAGTGGGGGCACATACCGAGCCTGACCTCCCTATGAACAGCTCTGAATTCCCTGATCTTGTTATGAATATTTTTTCTTCAAATGCAAAGCTGCAAAATGCATGAAAGCTAAAGTAATTCAATTAAGTATCCATTCTGAGCTGGAAAAGACCATTTTGTTAGAAGCAGTGGAGCACTAGTTTAACCCTGGTGCTCAGAATTCCCAAGCAAGTCAGCACATTAAGCCAGCTCTTCAACTTAAGCACAATTACTGTCATTTATCAGCCTGAATAGCAATAATGCACAAATCGACAGCTTTCAAGAGGCAAAGACCGAGGTAGGTGTAATGATATGCAAAGCCACAGCACTCTACATTTTGAATTGTCTTCAGCCCATCAATACATCTCCAAGTACCTACAATTTATCAATACAAAGGTGGTACCCAATGAAGGCAGGACTAAAAAGATAAATATGAACAGGGTGGAATAAAAGGTTCAAGAATGTTTGAATTTTATAATGATGAAGTGCAGATCACATTCTTACAGCATTTTACATGCAGTGACCCGATCACATCACATTTCCCTCAGCAAGAGGAAACTAGAATAAGAGATAATCTTTCTTTCGGGTAGTTGTAAGCAGCTGCTTCGCTTTTTTTGCTTTTTTGTTGTTGTTGTCTATTTCTCCTTTCTTTACAATTTTTCCTCTTTTTTCCCTGCCATTTCTATTTCAAACGTGCATCTATGCAGTAGTTACACAGACACGGTTACTTTCATTGAAATATATAATCAACATATCATTATTTTATCTCAATAAAGCATAGTACATACAGAAAACATAATTTGTGTCTCATTAACTAATAAACTGATTTTAGTAACAACTGAAGGACTAAAGGAATGGTTGAAATTATCTAACAGCATATATACCAAATGGCATTCTGTTCATGAAAGTCTCAAGGCTATAGAACTGATTTCCTCTGTACCTGATCTAATTGTGTGAGGGTTTTGGTTTTGAAATTTTTAGCTTTTTTAGTATTACGGCTTCTTTGTGAACAGAACCTTTCAGCAACTAGAGCTATTGCAGTGCTCAGGTATTCAGATTCCCTTTCTCATACAGGCAGGTATGGGCATTTGGATTAGGAGCTCACATATACAGGGAATAAAAGGATTTCTATGTGTTACCATGACAAAAAAAAATCAAGATTATAATTATTTCACCTGCAAGTCTGGCAGTTCTACCTGAAACACCTAGTTTTACAATATCTTTTCATTTTCTTGTCCTTACTTTCCTATTATTACACCATGTAAACTGTTATAATGTAGCCCTATCTTAATTCAAGATTTCATGGTGTTCCCTCGAGTTAAATGTCTACTTTGAAATGTATTTTGCACAGGGGATGTTACTACAGAAGTTACTTTTTCTACACTATTTTCATCTTCAAAAACTTAACAATGTTATAGAAAGCACTAACGTGTCCAGGTGGATAAAGTGAGGTATGAGCAGAACCAAAAGAGGGCTTTGTCAAAGAGAAAACAGTCTAGTAGGTGAAGAACAGAGAGCAGGAGCTCTGGGGGTTATTCTGAGCTCTGCTACAAACTTCTCATAGATGAACACATCACTAAAACCTGTGCTTCCTCAGTTTCTCCACAGACAGCTCTTCTCTAAACACGGAGCAAAGCTGCTTCAGAAGACAGGTGACAGTTACTGATCAATGGCAAACACAACACCGTGATCCATGGACATCTGTGTGCTGCTCCTCAGCAGAGGACTGGAACAGTTTTGTCTTCAGCCTTCGGAGACAGAACTTGCTGCATCAAATGATATAGCTCAAAGTTGAGAGGACATAACAGGAGCCTTCACACTATTTAAAATACATTTTTAAAAACAAATACAATTTCCTTATGGTTTACCATCTTTGTAGAATTCATTCATATTCCTCTGACACTTGGGGGTGGGGGTATATTGAAATGCTTTGAGTTCATTTTTCAAAACCGTTTTTGTTCCCGACAACTTCATTCACAAACTTTTACCTTCTTACCAAGCAGGCTCGTTCTATGTTCCTAAGCACAGGTGTCTTTCAGACAGCCTGGCTTGCCAGCTCCTGGACAGCGTGCAGAGATCCAGAGCACCGAGACATCTCAAAGTGCAAGATGAACTGAACCTAAGAGATGCTTTCCATGTAGACCCTTGTTTTACTGCTGATTACAACTGTTCACCAGTTTGGCAGACTTACCAGTTAGTTGAGTATTGCTTCAGAAGTAATTCACTACCAAGGAGCCCAGGTTACTAAAGAAATAATATACAGGGTCATCCCATTTCAAGGAGAAAACAAAGAGAAACCTTTCACTGATTAAGACAGCACAGTTTTGAGAACTTAAGAACTGCTGTATTTGCTCCAGTATTCTGCTTTTAGCTCAGTTAGCAATGCATATGGAAGAAGCCACCATAATGGAAACATAATAGCATTATTTTCCAAGAAGGTGAATGGGAAACTAAGGAGAACACAATGAATGCTTATTTTGATTTATATCTCTCTTCCTTGTTACTGCTTTGGCAACACTTATGATTTTTCACAAGTCTCCTGTTACTTGGTATTTCTTCTCATCTAACCACTCCTGCAGCTGTATTATTATATTTTTTAAATCTCATTTTCTCTTTTAAAATTATGTTTCTAACATTCAGTAATTATGAGAACACACTGCAAGTTCAAAGCCAAAAGTTTCAGAATACTAAGGGAAAAAAAAATTGTTTAAAAAAAATGCTTTAAACCAATACCACTTTTTTTATCAGAAATACAGTGGTCATTGTTCTGGAATATTCTTGTAAGTAATGACTCTAAAGCTACAGCCATAATAGAATTTTCATCCCTTCTCTTTCTAACATGTTTGTGTCCAAACTCTCTACTGTTATCAAGCTCTATTATTCTTGTCAAATAGCAGCATCAGAAATGCAAATTTACTATAAAATCCAAGGCATAAAACATTACATTATAAAAAATAAATAAATTATTCAGAAGAAGAGGAGAATACTCTCAAATAAATGTGTAACCTGAACAACCTAAATGACATGTTATCGTGTCAAGTCCCTTTGTTCATTTCTTATGTCTAAACTGACTAAGAGTTTGATCTCGCTTCCTCCGAATTCAAAACAAAACTTCCATTTTTTCTTTGAAAAAGCACAGAAATTTCTTCTGGAGTGAAATTATATCTTCTGCTTAAAAGAACTTCAGATTCATCTCTTTCTTGGCTGAAGCAATAAGCAGAAACAGAATGGTAAGAAAAAATCAAATAGTTACAGTTGCAAAGACCAATTGACTTAGAAACTGTGGTGTACAAACAATAAAATGGGAGTCAAACACCCTCAAACTGAAGAAAAACTTCTTTACTCTTGTTACTCTTTGAAGTACCCATGCAGTAATTTAGAAGACAGGGCAAACTCACAGACTGAAAAGAACAGAGGGCAAATCAGGGCTAATTCAGGGATTCAGAACCAATGTTGATATATTTGCACACACTAGAACCCAAATAGGAGGGTTTTCTTCAATGTCATCTTATTACACTGCAAGGGAGGAAAAACAGACAGTTCAATCACAAAATCATAATGCTTAAGCAGCATGAAATCATAAAGCTAGCAACAAAACAGGTGAAGCATGCTACATTTATGATTCATATCCTTCCTTTCACCCTAGCACAGTATTGGTTTACTTGTAGCCCTAAATGGCCAGTCCCTGATGGTCTCCCCAGCACAAGAGGAGTGAGCAGTATTGTCCTTTTGGGTGTACTTACTGTACTGCACTCCATCAGATAAAAATAATGCACATGAATACTTTAACTGTTTAGCCAACTATACACATAGGTTACAAGATACTCTAAATAGGATTGTTGTTTAGACATGTACATGAAGCTGAATGCATACAAATAATCTTTACTGTCACATTTTAGATCCACTGAAATTGGTATACGGCTGCAATAAAAATCGGTGGGTTTAGTTTGCTACAGACATCTAAATTCCCTTAAAAATTTATGTGAAGTAATACAAAAAATTATTTGCAAAATCATATCTATAAAAGAAAGTCTAAATGTGGGCTTTCGTTCATTTGGTTTTCTCATAGTTTCTTCAAATCTTTTGTGATTTTGAGATCATCAGTGTTGGTATTCTAAAGCACATGGAGGGCAAGTACATCTTGAAAGAGGTGTCTCCTTAAGATGTGCTGTAAAAATCCAGAGTAGAAACAACTCAGAGAAAACTCTCAACTTTACCTTGTGCCTCCACATGGTGAAACAGGCATTTCCAGGCAAGATACTAAAATTAGAACATCACAAAATAAACTGGGACATTTCCTCTCTGCGTTGAGGCTGGACTGAGCACAGAGACAAGGAGGGAATGGAAAGGACAGCTCTGATGACTTCAGGTGGGCTGGAGACTTCTTCAGTCTCTGCAGCAGCTCACATGGGTAAGGAAGTGACCTGCAGAATTCAACCCACCTTTTATTACCCCATATCTTCCTGATACAAGTCAGTTCCTAACAAAAGGATAGTATTTTCTGGAGTGACTGAATAATCTAAAAGAAGTGAACTAGGCTCCCAAGTGCCTTTTTATAAATTTCAACTATGTTTCATTACAATGACATTTGTTCATTACAAGGTAAATACACCTGCTATACTGCCATCTGTTGTCAATCAATAATCCACAGCATCAACAAAATTTCTACATTGTTTTCAAGATAACATGATTGCTTTCAAAAATTATTTCAACCAACTTCTCCTATATAACATGAATGTAATAAAGATGTCTTTTTTGATATGTACTTAAAATATTCTTCAGCATATGAAACTTGTTGCAGTCAAAAAGAAAAGTTAATAATAGAGGAACTAATGGAGTATTTATTTGCTACTGGCATAATCATATAATTTTCTGAGTGCTAATTCTGAGACACTTTTTAGTATTTTCTACCTCATTCAAAAATTCTTCCATTTCTCTTTTCAGCCAGAAGACGGAGTCACTGTTTCCTTACAAAGATCCTCTCCACACACACTGCTATCCTGCCTCATTCCTAGAGCTATGGTAGCTTCCAACCAGATAAATGTTAATAACCACAATATAAATTGCAAGTTACTCAGAATTTTGAGGCACTGATTCCACACAGGACCTTACCATTGTCTCAGCTGAAACTCCACTTCAGCTGCTTATGAAAAATCTTTCTAGAATTTATCAGGGGTGGGGTGTTTATGAATTACTTCTGTCACTGTGGTTAGTATCTTTCCAGTCACAATCTTTACCCCTGTGAAACTTCCACAAAAATAGAGGCAGTCTTCACACATATACTTTACTGATCACTCTTCCTGAGAGGCAATTTCACCACAGTTCATCAGAGAACTGGCAACTCTGGAATAAGAGTTTGCTTATTAATGTTAGATCTATTGCAAATTAATATCCAAGAGTACAGCATACAAGAAGCAGTGTTAAAAAAAGCAGATAACTCATGGTCACATGTTCTTCACAAAGAGGTGTGCAAGGAAATGAACATGCTCCTGTCACACAGCTTGAAAATACAACTCAAGATCAACATAAGAGTCAACAGCTGTAATTAAGTCATCGATTAAAAACCTACTACTGTACTTTCTGAAATGGCTGTACTGTAGTAAAAACCCGGCTCATGGACTACAGCTATCACAAAAAGACAAGCAGAAGGCAAAAGCAATAAAGATTACAAGTAGCTGGCACTCCTGGAGTTCTGTGCGTACTCACCACAGTGACCAAAACCTTCTGTTTTAAACAGCTTAATATGAAAAGCAATTTATCAACCATCCCACTAAATTTGACTTCCCCAACACTGTAAACGGATTACAGGTGTTCTAAAATTAATCACAATTTTAACTTCTAATCACAGGCAAGTGTTTCAGCAGTCATACATTATGTGACTACACCTGTAGCTGACATAACTGTATTCCCTGGCTACCAACTGTTGATTTGGGGCCCTGTCTGGCATTGACAAATAGAGACATCTAAAAAATCAGGGTTATCCTTAACCTCTGGATTAGCTGCAAAGGTGTAATCTAGGGGGGTTTTCTTCCTTTAAAGCACAGAAAGCAAACCACCACCCAGAATTCAAATAAATGTGTCAGTGAGCACTCAGGAATTCATGAACACGGACACCCAAGCTGTCTGTAAGAGGAAAATGTTTTGCAGTTACTCTGTGAATTAGTCTAATCACTGGTGAATTCCAAAAGGTAAATGTAAGGGGAAAATTAATATATTTCATTTCCACAAGATTTTAATTTGGACACATCTGCAGAGCATTTTTGCACAATAAGACACAAATTCCTATAACTGAATACATTCTGCTCTTTCCATTTTTTCTTAATAATACGGTAAGATCTTACATACATAAAAAAATGTATTTTCTCAGTTATCAGACATTTGTTTCTAAAGTTTTCACTGTTACCTAACAGCTCCAGGTTTCATGCACAAAACATTAATAATTTAGCTTCTGAAACTTTGTGTTACTTCCCGTGAAAGGCATCCACCCACATTTACAGTTCAAAAGGTTTAAAATGTTTTTGCAGCGTTACCAAGGGTCATGATGGTAACACCAGACAAGGTAGGGAAACTGCACTGCTATTAATTATTACTCACAGTACATAGTAGTAAATTAATTGGGCAATAAAAGGTATCGTTATGATTTATCAGAGTATTAAAAACTCATTCAGTGGATTTTTTCTTCCTGCTGAACTACTGAATTCAATATTATAAAGCAAAGATTTTACCTTTTCAGTTTAATTCGGTGATCCAGTTTTGGAACAAGTTAAATGGAATTCTTCTGAATATCAGTAATAAGAAATCAGAAGTTGTATTATCATTAGAAAAACAAAAATTGAGGTTAAATTTTAAAAAAATATATCCTTCATCTTAAATTTATGCAACTGCAGAAGTGCACAAAAAAGTTTGTTCAGGAAGTCCAGCATTTGGGAAACTCAGAAAACACCTGGACAAATGACAAAAAATATGAAGTCCAACTTTAATGAAAGGAGAACAACTGGTAACCAGATAGGGTTTTATCACCATTATTTTTTAGAGTTTATGAAAAAGTATTAACTGACAATAATATCGCATTTGAGTGTCAAAAACCAAGCTTATTTCTGTTTCATCACCACTCTTTTAGAGATTTTTTTCAGAAACAAGCCATCTCTATTAAAATGGAAAAATGTAACTAATATCTGGCAAACTCTTAGATCATAATATTCTCAATATTGTTCTACAAAAAATTCCTGAACTATTTTCAATTTCTTATCATTAATACTGGTTTTGGGACTACGACTTTTGTGCTAAAACTGCAGAAGCAGCCAGTATGGTACAGAGATGTAAGGACCTGAATTACTGAGCTCAGCACTTTTGCCTGCATGTGCAATGCTCACAAATACATTATGTGTAAGAAAAACAATGTATTATTGCATAACATTCTTAATTGCATCTCTCCCCGCAGGAGTCCATCGAAACACGGCATGTTGTATCTCTATAAAAAATATTTTGTAGAAGGAATTTGGAAAAGCAGAGAGCTAGTAAACAGATAACCATTGCACATAGAGTTACAATGCATTATGTATTTAATAACCCAAATTTTTCAGTTGACAGTGCAGATTTTTAGTGAACCTGAATGGACAGTAACTCCACATGCTTACATGTAGTGCTATCTTTACCTGCTCTTATAAAGAAGATCAGCTATTAGCCCAAATGGCAGATACTATTTCCATGCTCACAAATACTGCCTAAGTATTTCTTCATTTAAAGACATATTTAGAGTTCATTGCTTTCCAGATTTGAATTTATATGAACACAGGAGGAGAGGGAAGTTTTCTGAACTACATTTCCTGGGGAAGTGAGAGAGTTTGTTCTCCAAAAGCACATTTTCAGCCTGGAGGAGAGGAACAAAGGAACATGGTATGTGAATGGCTTCCCAAGACTTCTGTGGGACAGCATCTCTCATTCCGATAATTTGCTGACAGTCTTTGCTATTCAGGTCTATGCTATTTAGAACATGCATGTGTAGAAAGAGAAAAAAAATGATGACTTCTGCAGGTAAAGTGGATCCTTGGGAATGTGTGCAAAATCAGAGAGAAACTTTTCTATCCCCCTAGCATCTACCGGAAAAACTGTGAAGCTTTCCTTTAATTTCCATGTCAGCAATTGGGAAATAGCTGTTGTTCAATAGTACAGGGGGTTTACCTCTCTGTTTTACTGTCATTGCTTTCTTCATTACTAGAATCAGGCAAGGACAATCCAAACAGCACATCTGCTGTGAGTCTCTGACTGTTGTGAACAGTTCCTTCAAATGCCACATTATCAAATCCTGTTTTGGTTTCCCTTCGAAAACTCCACCTTAGGTAGAAGGCAAAGCAAAAGAGGTGGTGAAGAAGACACCAGAGCAAAGATGCTGATGGCTGGATTTGTATTGGTCCCCCCAAGGTTTCTACTCAGTGGAAGCCTTTCCACCGTACTAATTATTCATCTGCTGTCCTTAATACAAGATATTCTTGTAGCATTTCAGATGGACAGAGAGCTTATAAAAGCATCTGATGTTATCTCAGTCACTGCAGGAAAAGTCCTCACTCTCACAGTGCTGATCTAAAACAAGGAATGTCAGTCTCGTTAAGATTCCTATAGAACCTTTTAAAAAGTCACTGCATCCTTATAGACAAAGCCCAAGCTCATTCATATCAGCAGCAGTCTTACACAAATTAAGAAATTAAGATCTGATTAGTATAAAGCTGATCAGTGCACTGTGCCCAGGGGCTGGCAGTGGGATGGTTCTGGCCAGCTCCACAGCTGCCCAAGCGCAGGGCACAGCTGAGCCCTCAGCACTTCTGTGGGAACGTGTTTGGGAAAGGACAAAACTGCCTGGCAGTGAGGGGAAGGGGTGAGGAAAAGCAGGAGGGAAAACAAAAGGAGCAGCCCTGAGAGCATCGAGCCTGGAAGAGTCCCTGGCTGGGACTTGGGTGGGCAGAGGAGTTTGGAAGGAAGGAGTGAAGTTGAGCCTAGGAAGAGATGAGGGGAGCAGAGCCAGGTGTTGTTTTTATTTTGTCTCTGTTTCTCACCAACCAAATCTGTTTTATTTGGCAATAAATTGAATTAATTTTCCCCAAGTCAGGTCTGATCTGCCCATGACAGTAACTGGTAAGAGAGCTCCCAGTCCTTGCCTTGACCCCCAAGGCTGGCTGTAGGACAAGGTCAACCCTGCACATCCCCACGCTTATGAACAACACCCCTGACTGCCAGCTGAGGGGGGAATAGAACATAAAAGGGGGACAGTTAAAGGTGGTAAACATAAAGAAAATGGAATACTAGATTTATTTGAAATCTTGTCCCTACCTGGGTTATTACTGACTCTAAGTTCTGCAGTCAGCCTCTGATATATTTGGATATTTTGATCACACATCCATACTGCCAATATTTATTTCAGTGACACATTTGGGCCTCTGTACTCATTTAGTTCTATTCTCAGCACACAACCAGAACCCTAAATATAGTCCCAGGCTGTCTGTGGGTATCATGCTGTGCAGCTACAACAAACATGCTCCACTGTAGTAACCCTTTCTTCTACCCTTGAATTGAGTAAGCACTTGGAAGGAGCTGCATCTAAAAATGCTCGATTTCTTTTATTGTGTCAAATCCTGTATATATCTATTTGTAGGGAAAGATGTGAAACTGTAAGGATATACATAAAGAAACATGCTTTCTAATAAACATTGTATTAATCTGACAGGGTTTATATATAAACAACCAAAAAAAATAAAAGAATAAAATACTTCAAAAACATATTTTCAGGAGATATATGCTGAATAACCTTATGACACCTCCAGTCTGCTATACAATTAGTCTCTTACTTCCACCAATTTTTTTCCAGAATCACACAGCTAATTTCTGGTTACAAACTCTGTAAATGCTACCTTTAATGCCAGGCCCGCCATCCTGCCCAACATACAGAAAATTAAGTGAGTTTTTTCTAGTTTCCACCTTCCCCACTGAGTTCACACTTTCATGTCTCCTTTCCTTAAGTAACCATAAATTTCTACCAGAATGTTCAGTAAGATTTTTGTCCATCAGTAACAACACTCCTGGCTACAGAGGAGCACCAGTCTCATTCTTACGCCCTCGATTTGTGTAGCAGTTGTGATATTGATCTAACAGTCCACAAAAACACGGCTTTCAATGGTTACCATAATTGAGCAAAACACGTCCATTCTGAAATTATTAATACTATCACAGGGAGATTAATTTCCTTTTGATGTTCTTCTATCAGGAACTCTACTTTGATTCATTGATGTCACAGAACAAATTAGTGCAGTACATAGCCAACAGTATGATATTAAAATCGGACATTATTCTGCCGCTGATATCAAACAATAAAGTAGCAGATGGCGCTTTTTTTCAGAAATGGCTTTCATGTCAGAGTAAAGGGCTGCACAAACTGAAATTATTTCTTTTTCTGGAAGTTGTTCTTGTTAGTTGCGTACCTGGATCAAAATCTTCAGTGTCGGAAAGGACTACATTGTATGGAAAAAGGTCAAACATTCAATGGTATAGAGAAGATGAGATTTCATAACCTTCTATGTTTTGGCTCTTTAGCTTCAAAGTGGCAACAAATCATAACATTTGGTGAAAAAACACACACTGACCAAATTTTGTTTATTTTGGACAAAATATTTGACAAACATTCGATTTTAATAACATTTGTCTTTTTATACACAAGATTTACTTACGACACGTGTTATACTTGTCTGAAAGAAATTATTCCTTCAAAATTATTGAAAGCAAAGATATTTACACTGGCATCAAAACTGGATTTGTTTTGTAAGGTTCCAATGTTCTTCCTTTCTACACTAAACCTGAACTTGCTTCGCCAGTGAATTAAAGACAAATGTTAGGATTTGTCATTTGTTTCAAAGAAGGTAAATGCAACTCAGGGTCTTTCTTCAAACACGTCTTCCTGTGATACTTCCCATGTTGGAAGGACGTGTGCTACCTCTCTATTCAGCATAGCTCTTCAGAAGTGAAGTATTTGAACACCCAGGCTTGGGGACAAGTTCCTGTGCTGAGGAACAGCCCAAGCATAGCTGACACATTTCCTCCTGCTGGCTGCCAGGAAGCACAGGCACTGCAAGAAGGAGTAATGTCTATGAGTACTTTTAAATGAATGAATTAAACAAAACACAAAGCACAAAAGTTTGTTTCACACTGTGTTCAACCCTGAAAATGACAGGTAAATAAATGCAGGGTTTATGCAGCTATTCCTGCTCACCAGCAGGACAGAACATCAGATACAGCAGAATCCTGGAATTTCAACTGCACAGACAGGGTCAGAATATGTAACACATTTACTCTATGTCAAGTGGTTACTTCTATAGCTTAATACAGTACAGTTTCCAGGAGCTTAGGAAAATGAACAAAATAGAGCCACTTACTTTGACCTCAGCCCATGGCTCTGGCAAAGAAAGGGCAGGGAAACATCCTTACATATTTAGTAAAAACAGAAGAGTTTAAACATAGAATCTAAAGAAATCTATAGAATCTCTTGAATAGGAATAATACTTCAACACTTCCTTAAAAAACACCTCAACAGAGGAACATGTGTGCTGCTAAGTGGATTAGCAGCAATACAAGCCCTATGGAACAAAACAGGCCTTCTAACAACTTGCAATTTGCATTTCCCCATGGAAGACTGGTGATTAGTTTTACATTAATTGCAGCATACTCTTAATACTATCCCAGCCAGGTTTCACTGGCAACCAGAATCACTTTTTTCATTATCAATTCGTATTAGCTGTTTTATGTATCTAATGCTAACATATGAGTTCAGTGGAGTTTTTCCATTATTCTCATTAATACAGGATTTTTGAAAGCTTGGACTACTTATGAAAGAGGTTGGGGGTGGGGGCTGGAGAGGATTAGCCACAGTTTATATTATCTGTCAGAGAAAGTATCTGTGCTGGGGTTTTTAAAGTCTTGAAAACTCTGGGCCATGATGTCATCCTTTACTATTCCCACTTGTTAAAAGGTAGACACTTAAATTCATTTAGAAGTGTAAATACATCACAAGTAAGCTATTAACACTAACCCAGGTATTTTTAGAAAGTTCTATATAGCCAAGGATTTTCTTTCCTAAGCAAAATGTTTAACAAGTTCATAGCACTTTTCATACATCCATCTCCAATTTTAACAAAATCCTTTGAAAAAAATAAGTAACCAGACAGGCACAAACACAGGACAAGTGTTCAACTTATTTTTTTCTGAGTTATTGTGCCTCTTTCTCTTCCAGACCACAAACCATCACAAAAGCTGTAATCACCATCGTTTTTAACATAAATGTTTAGAACCTATCGTGTTCTAAATGTTTAATATAGCGAAAGCTTCTAATAAATTAACGAAATCTCCAGTTTTCCGGGTTGTCAAATTAAATCAAGGACCAATAAGAGGGGAGGCAGTGCCAACGCATTCTGTATTCACTGTAACAAATACTTGGCTTTGCCAACAACAGACCAAGTACTCCATTTTATGTAGAACACAACGTGGTTTGCTTAGCTTGGAAACTGAAAAAAACCAGAAGCTTTCAAAACACAGAGAAGTAGAACTTAGTGCTCTTTCTCCATAAAGCTGCAGAATGCAGGTCCCTCTCAGCTGTTAAGACTGAAGAATGACTTGGAGTAGAACAATAATGTCAGAAGAACAGTGAAGTGCACACTAGACAGCCATAAGAACTTCATTTGACTTGTATTGGCAATTGATTTAAATGGAATTGCAACTACCCATCAAGGTCAAGAGTGCTTTCTTGACATTAGGGACCTCTGTGTCAACTGTAAATGTACAGTGGTCATCTATTTTTTACAAACATGTTCAAATCATTATAAATCATGTTTTAGAATGATTGTTTTAATGTTCTAGGTAATGTGATTTTGCTGAATGGCAGTATTGCTTTCTGAACAGTTTGCAATTTTTTCTTTGCTATACTAATTACTCCACAAAATAATAAAATACCCTTTATCAGATACTACACAGCTTAACCAAAGAGATGGATCACACCAGGTACCTTCCATTTCAGTTTAACAATGGTACTATTAAGACAACAATGTTGTGATTTCAGGACAACAAGGTCTTGCTTAACATTAGTGCAGAGCATTTGGCAAATATTACCCTAACATTTGAATAAAACCTAAAATATTGGTTCCAGGTCAAAATCTCTGGAATATCCTGCCACATCTATAGTAGATTGCTCTCCCACTGAAGCTGAGGGCAACCAGTTAATTTGGACTTCGTATACTCACAAAGAGGCTTCACTGTGACAATTATAATATTCATATTTCTCCAACAAAATGTGTTTATGGTGCTCTAAAGACAAATAAAAAGCACATCTCCCTTTTGGGATACTGATAATCAAGGTCCCTGACTGACAGAGATGAGGGGTACTCTCTAAATATCATTTCTATTTGGTTCTACAAAATTGCTCATTTAGTTTTCAGGTTAACTATGTTCAGCTCATATATATTTGCTGCCTTACTTTTATTTCTGAGGTAAATATATTTTGATGTTAAAGAGCCATAAGGTTAAAATCAGAAAGAAAGAAGAAATAGGCTCACAGTGAATTTGTCCTAGGTTACAATATAGATGTATTTAAGTATCCTATTACCACCAGCTGTGGGCCATTAGCTGTTATCTCCTGCTATGACCCACCCTTGATAACAGACAATGGGCCATCAAGAAACCACTGCATGGCTCATGGACTTATCTCATCCTATTGTGAGATGCTCCACCCAGGAGGGAGCAGCCAAGCATTCCCACCTGGATATAACCTGGCCTTGGAACTGCCTATGGCAGCCTTTACCTACGGGACTCCCGGAGGACAAGAGCTACGCCACTGGACCTTCAGGCGAAGACCAGACTCTTTTCTACAGGATCACTGCTTCAACAGGACCACTTCATCCGGACTGCTACCAACACCCTGACCGACAGGGTGTCAGGTTGTATTCTGGCTCTGTCAGTGGTTTTCCTTGTATTATTTCACTTATTTCTAATTTTTCCTATTAAATTTTAGTCCCGACTTGTGATCTCCCACTGGTTTGTTTTCAAACCAATACAGAATTACATTCCTCACAGGAATACTGCTGTTATGTCAAGTTATTCTGCTTTTTTGTCACTCATTGCATTCATGTCTTTCAAAATTTTGAAAACTCAGAATCCCAGAATGTTGTGGGTTGGAAGAGACCTTAAAGATCATCTTGTTCCATCCCCTGCCATGGGCAGGGACATCTTCCTCTATCTCAGGCTGCTCCATGCTCCGTCCAACCTGGCCTTGGACACTTCTAGGGATGGGGCAGCCACAACTTCTCTGGTGCCAGGACCTCACGACCCTGACAAGGAAGAATTTCTCCCTAATATCCAAACTAAACCTACTCTCTGGTAGTTTAAAACCATCCCCCCTTGTCCTATCACTACATGTCCTTGTAAAAAGTCTCTCTCCATCTTTCTCAGGCACTGCAATCAGAGAAGTTAGTTCAAGAAACAGTGAAGAATGACAAAGAGAAAATGACAGCACAGGTCAGAAGTAAAAGACCAGACCTATGTGTTAGAGAATAACAGTATTTGTATTGGCTCCAGCAGCCACTGGCACAGCCCAAACAGCATTTCTGTGTTGTAATCTCTGTTGGCTTGTGGTTTGTGATTCTCTGGTTTTTAAACCTAGTAACACCTTATTCTGGAACTATAATTAAATTTATATTTTTGTTTATGCACTTCTATACTTGTTTATATTTAATACTTCTATTTCATTAGTTGAAGAAGTTGTCAACAAACAAAATAAGTGAAACAAGTGAATATGAGGTTGAACAGGTCTAAATGTCTTATCTTAGTATAAACATAAAACTAAAGACTGAATAAATTCAAAACTTAAATGAACAAGTTAAACTTATTTTTCATTGAATTACACTGAATTATTTTAACCATTACATAAGCTATCTAAAAGCAGTTATTGGGGCTCCTTTAGCATCTGTTACATAAAGGGATTCCTTCACACTGGTTTTTAACTGATGTAAACATTTCACTACCATTATTTTTCTGCATTTGTTAGGGAAACTGCTTTTGAGTGTTGCTGCTTCCCCATCATTACACCGGATAACAGAAATCTGATCTGGATTCTAGTCCAGGCTTGGGTTGGTCTTGCAGAGCAGCAATGGCCCCACACAGCAATAGCACCAGGAGCATCCCAACGTCCCAACTGCCTTGGCAGCCCAAAGCTGGTTTAGAAGTTGGTAAATTCCTTTTCTTCCAGTGCCTCCTAATTTGACTAATTACCTAATCATAATTTGGTAACCAAGCAGGAATTGACAGCATAGAAATGCAAAATAACTGTGGCCTGAAAACTGACGTGAGCAGTTTTATATCACCCAGCATCCTGGCTTTCATACAACTATTTCATTACCTGTAAGCTTCTCAGTAATGAATATGCTATTAAAAAGGTTTTTTTAATTTTCATGTTTCTCATGTTCAAATTCTCCAATAAATTTCTCCGACTTCCAACATAAATAAGTTTCATTATTCCTCATTATTAAAAGAAACAAACACATTCTCCTTCACTGAAAGGGTGTCATATAATTAGATGACCTTCCTACATAAAATCATGAATGAAAAGAGACCTGACAACTTGCATAAAAATATTTAATCAGACATTAGGACATTAAATATAGTTAGTCAAAACAGAAGACATTATTGTACTAACAAATGCTTTCAGAAACAGTCTTTTACAATACAAGAGATCAAACAGACTTTAGTTTTACTACATCATTAGACAAGTCCCAGATTTTCAACAATTTATCACCAATTTCTTCATTTGGTTGCTTTAAACGTGCTTTTAAAACATACTTGATAACTAGTAAAAATTGTATACAATGCAAATGACATTTCAGATAAGTTTTATTGACTTAATGTTCTGGTAATAAAATTATAACAATCAGTATTATTTTGATTTATTGCAAATTTTACTTTCACCTTTAATGGACTTGGTGCATGGCAGAATTGAATGTAATGCTGCTGCCACCTCAAGGTCACTACAGAAAATTGTGATGGTTCATTTTTGTCTACTCCTATCTAATAAACAGTAGAAAGAGTCAATAACTAAGAATGAACAGGCTCCTTTGTTTTCATAAAGTTGTTTAATGCTCACTGTGTGCAGATTCCATGTGCATATTTGCAATGCAAAACTGATTTTCTGTCTCTGTGTACATGGAACATACCCATGGACAGATACAGGACCTGCAGACCTGCAGGCAAGCACAGTGCTAAAGGTGAGAGAAAAAAACCCTCTGGATGTCTGTGGGAAACACAGGAAAAGGTAAAAGGATTTTAGGGCCTGAGAATTAAAAGCAGGTTTCAGAATTATAGGGAAAGAGTTTCTAGAGATCGGCTTCGCCTGCAGGAACTTTAAGAAGATACAAGTATATAACAGGCAAGGACACTGAAACAATGGTTCAAGCTTCTAGGTTCAGCTGAGACAGCTCTTAGAGTTGCAAAAACTATGCTTAGTAAGATAGATAAAGTTTAACGGAATAATGGAATACTGTGCAAGGCTTAAAACAAGCAGGAATTGTTTATAACAAGCATATGTGCACTATTAGAGATTGGTTAAGAGAACTGTCAGTAATTTTTATAAGAATGCCATTGGCTGAAACACTTTTAAGAATGGTCTGTAACCAGGAAATTCTCTGGAATTCTGTGGCTCGGCGAGCTTTTATCATCTCCTGTACGTGAGATGGATAAAATAACAAAAAGAGCTCATGGAGCGTCAGTCCCAAGTCCCCGTCCTGTTTGCATGAACGCCAGCAGATGTTAAGGAATGTTCATCAAGTGAGCCAAACCACACAGTCCTAATTTTACACAAACTCCTGAACAAAAATTTGACAATAAATTTGCAAATGGAATTTAAAATTCAGTCCATTGCCTTTCCAGAGTTTTTGTTTGTTTGTTGCTTTTTTAAGCTTTCAGATAAAAATCGCAATAGGATGATCAACTCCAGTTTGTCACATTTATGTTAGTATCTTGATCTAGATTTTGAGGGGACAAGTGCACAGTAAGTTCTGTAGCCCAAATAGGAAAGTTGTGCAAATTTTCTTTTTAAGATTCTGCAGAGCAAATGAATATTTCAATGAAGAAAATTGGAATCATATCTTTACTATAAAATATCTTCAGTGCTGTGCGTTTGTATGGATGCTCCGAAATTATGTAAGCTAATACTCCTAAAAGTTCTACAGGAGCATCACAAAAGCCTCACACCATCGTGCACATGACAAATATGTGGTCAGTTACAGAAATTTTGGAAAATTTATCACGGTTAAGTTAACATAACTGCTACCCTGAAGTTATCTGAAAAATGTCACAGTCCAAAATTACAATCTACTGCTTAAAATCTAGCTCAAGCACCTCTGTGCTTGATTAAAAAACTATATCTAGTCCCATTTGGAAAAAAACCAGATTTCAATTCAAGTAAAAAAAGTCTGCAGGAGATCAATCTATGGAATTTAAGGAAAGTTGCCAGGACAAGCCAAGGCCACTCACTGAAGGACAGAGGACTGGTCCATGATTCCCTTTAATGACATGAAAAGTACCCAAAGGCACTTCTTATTTCTCGATTTAAGTCATCCAGTTTCCATGCTGAACAGGAAGTTTTAATACTTTTATTCTGGCCAACATTGGTAACTGATACTGAAATTAAGTCATGGATATACCATGTTTCACACGTGACTGGATTTCCAAATTTTTGGTGCAATTTTATCTTTTGGGTGCTAGCATGTAGTACATACTCTAGAGGTTCTTGCTTGCACCAGAAATTATGGTATTTTAGTCCACATTGAGTGTTTAAACAAGGGGGAAAAGGTAATGCCTTTTAACTACAACTGTAAAAAAAAATCACCACTTAAATCAATTACAGGAATATTAGCTATATTAGAACTCCAGGGAGTCCAATTCTTTTTAGGGGATCTTCTTTTACAGGTGAAATATTAATTTATGTAATGCAAGATCTGATTCCAGGCTTACTGCAGCTTATCATTCACAAATGAGTTCTCCTGGACGTGTAAATACACACCAAGGACAGTCACTGGGGCATTTATGAATGGCAAATGTAACAGCTGGGATCAGTATGTACCTGCTCTAATGCAACACTTCACATACAGATAATTCCTCTTAAGAATGCAAAAGGCACTTCTGTATTTTCACTGACTATAACAAGATAAAAAGAGTGGCACTTTGCTGTCGTTGGAGTCTTTTGTGCATATGACTCCCCTTGCTACGACTGACGATAATAAATCACCTTCTGCACTCCCTGAGTTGGATTACAGACCTAAAGCACTGTTTGGAGTAAGAGCTGGCAAAAATATCAGTATCTATGCAAAGTAATAGAGAGGGAAAATAATAATGGACATTACAATATAGTACAGCATGTGGCAAGGCTCTGTGGACTGCCTTGATATTTTCTGTATAACTACGTAAGTTTTGTCCCAGTTCTAAGTAGAGTTTCTCTGTGGCCAATTCAGCAGTAAAATCCCATCCACAATTTATGATTTTACTAATTTAAAACAGATCTGCCCTCAGTACACGTACACAGACCACACTGTATGTTAGCCCAGGTGTAAGAAAACTGCCTGTTCTGAGGGCTGTGAGAAGTCCTGAAACTTGAAGACAATGGCAAAACACCTCCTAAGTGTGCAAGTTTATAATTTCTCCCCCCCCCCCCCCCCCCCAAAAAAAAAGAAAACTATTCCAGTAAGGTCCTTCCTCCCTCACACTCAACTACAGGTTTATCCTGCTTTCCACTCACTGCAAACCTTCCAACATGAGACAAATATGCCCACTGTGGTACTTTGACCAAGTCCATAAAAATCATCTCCTAACACACTAATAGCAGTTAGGGGTGTGATTTTGGGTGACATTTTTATGTAAGATTTAATATAGAATGCAGTTCTAATTATGTTTTGCCAATATCGCTGACAGAAATAAGCTCTCACTTACTTCATGGATGAAACCAACAGATAGAGCAATTGTGAAAAGCATTGCTGTGCCAGTGCAATTTCTATACAAATTTAAAGTTACATAACTTGCTGTTGGTATAGCTGTATCAGAAAAATATCCTTATTTACTGCAGAGAACATTTTAGCACCCTGACTTGAGCCACTGTGAAGCTTTCCACAATGTCTCACTATTTTCAGCTCATCTGGTTGTCTCTTCCGCTCAAGACCCATGAGAAGTGAGTATGTTGAAGATAGTACAATGTTCCACATAATGGCATGAGGAGAATTTTGGAAAAAAAAAAAATCTCTTATTCCTGAGAAAAAGTTGTAAATATAAGTGAAGAAGCCAGTGAGAAAGAAATACAGAAATTTTTTTTTCTGTAAAAAGCAATTCCAAATAAGTGACTTATGGTCAAATAACTAAGATTCAAGGGAATGAGAGTAAATTTGCAAATAATAGGACAGATGCAGTTAAATCATCTCTAAATTGCAATTACGTATTTTACGTATACACTTACTTGCACACATAAAATTAGATTTACGTAGAACTTAGAGATGGCCCTGAATCATAGGGTTTAAATCTGGAGTCATGCCTACATCTACACTCCCGTAAAGCTGAGGGAAGCAGGGGATTGAATATAGGGATTTTTGGTCTCATTTCCTGTGCAAAATCAAGCAGATGTGATTCCTGGAGACAGAATTAGTTATGTAGGAAAGCACAGGCAAAGTGTTTTCCCTTTAATTCACGGAAAAGTATACCTAAAGTACAGAGTGAAAAAAATCTCATCATTTGATAACATGTCATGGAAAAATACAAGGTCTAAAGTAATGAGAGATTCACTGATTTGCAGTGTTAGCAGTACTAAAATAATTAAAAGACACATCAAGGGGAAACAAAAGACAAAAAATAAGAAGTTAAAAATGTGATGGTTATTCTCTGAATATATGACATATATCAGATGCACAGCTTTTTAGCAAATACTAATAATTTAGATTTAGTAAACATATTAGTAACCATCTTCTCAAAACTAGGAGATACATATCTAAATTAAATTAATATAAATCAGCCCCTAGATGTCATTGTTGCAGCTGAAATATCATTTAATACAGAACTTTCCTAATTCTCTAGCAGAAAAGGCTGTGTAAAGCAAAATAAACCATCTAAGTAATATAAATTCTGCTCAGCTTTAATGCCTCACTGCCAAAGCACGAAGAGCTCTGAGGCTGTAACAAAAAAGATAACTAACTCTAGCTACACAAAAGGGTTGTGTGTGAGATTTGGGTTCTGGCAGCAGGGAAGCACAACCACCCCAAAGGACACTGCAATCTAAACCTTATGGCATAAAACATCACACAGCCCTGTCCCAAGGGAAGATTCTTCCTAACTCCCATCAATGCTGGCCCCAGTACTAAAGCCATTATTTAATATAGTTAACACATCTCTGATTCTGTCTGGAGCAGTTGTACATGATCTCTCTACAGATACAAAAACTTGGGGTTTAAAATACTGGGTTTTAAATCTTGCAAAGTTTTTTTTTTCTACAATATCTTGCAGCAATGAGTTCCAGAGGTTAATTACACTTATATAAGAAAAAAAAGAAATCTAAAACTTCCTGTACCTGTTTTGAAACTGCAACCATTCAACTTCACTGAATAACTAATTAATCTAATGGTAGAAGAAGCATATTTAAAGTGCAATTCATTTCCTTTATACTATTTATTACCCATACATGTCTACCATGTTCTCTTTCATTGTCTACATGAGGAGACACAGTGTTCATTCTTCCCTGCATAATTTCTCAGTACTCCTAACAATTCTCAATCCATCTGCAGTATTTTCTCTCGGAATACTATGAAGTTCTATTTCATAAACAAATAATACCATATCATTTTTCCTATTCAGTGTTTTACCACGCTTCTCTCACTCTCTGCATTTTCCTAGATTATGCATCACATTTGCAAACTTCTGTATTTAGAGGGTCAAAATGTCTCCTAAGGCTCCATTTCACAATAAGGGTTCCCACGATGCCAGTCTCATAAATGGAAGTAGCCAATACTTGTACACCTAAGTAAATATGTGCCAATTCTTCCACCACTTTCTGAGGAACCAAAAATTTCCTTTTTTCATGTGATAGTGACCTGTATTTTATGCACTCTAAACCTTTTCTTCCCCAGAAATAAGACAGCTAGGAGCAGATACAGACAATATGAAACACATTCTGCCAGCCAGAAAGAATTAAAAACACCAAATCCAGGCTTCTGTGCTGTAGTTAGTCTGTAAAGATAGCAGAAAAATCCCTACTTGTCAATAGTATTGCCATGCTACTGCAAATTTCATCTTTCTGTGGTGGATCTACCTCACAATAAAGGTCAACTCCAGGCTACCAAGACCTGAAACTTAGGTGAAATATCAAATTTAAAATCTACTTCTTCTCATGCCACTCCAAGTGCTCACACAGTACCCATGGCACTGTTCACCCAGGAAGGGATGCACCAGCCAAAGCCTCCCTTCCAACCAGGGCTCCATGCAAGATTCACTTCTGTTGTACACAGAGCTACAAATCAGTTTATTTAATGTCAGTAAAGTCAGGGACTTCAGTTACATAATACACTATAATAATGTGAAAATTATAAAGCTTTTGGAATGGTTTGGGAACTGCCAGGCACGAAAATGTACAAAACTCATGGGCTAAATTGGATTTTTCATTGACAATTATATAACTCATTGCTGGTAGAAGACATTAATGAAAACAAGCCTAACTGTTAATTTGATGACTGAAAAGAGTTTGATACTGAGGTCACAAAGAATAAACAAGCACCATATAGGAAAGCTACTAAATGTAGATTTCTGTTATTTTAAAAGTGTACACAAAAACCTGTGCACACCTTGCATGTTTTTACTTCAAGATTGCATCTTTGCTGATGTAGCTAGAAATTCACTTGGTGTTTCTAGACTGTGTTAACTCTTTTAAATTAAGCTTATAATGTTTACCACAAAACTCATGCCACCGACATTCTGTACATATTTACAGTACTTAGGAAGCAATTCTGTATAAACTTTTACAAAAACATCAACATTCTGAACATATTATACTCAATACAAGAGTCTCATCTCTACTGCTCAGGGAGAGGTGCCTTACCCAGATTTCATTTGGTTTCATGTCTCCTTCAGCTTGAAAGCAATGAAAATGAAAAATAGGAAAATAACTTCGTGAATTAAGAAGCCTTTCAAATTAATGTAAAAGTGTAAAATCTAAATCTGTCTTTTCGTACAATCATACCTGCACAGAGAATGAAATCTTTAACTTAGTCCAAGTTTAATTAAGACAGAGAAGAATAACAGAGTGTATGGAGATGATTACTCATTATCAACCCAGTATTTTTAATTCAGACCTATCAGATCCTAGCATATTTTGATTGGAAAAAGGAGGGTGAGAGTCCTGTACCTACAAGAGTAATTCAATTCAGGTAACTGGCTAATTAAACTATGACATATATAGACATGGAAACAAAGCCTTTAAAGGAACAGGGTGCATGAAAAATATTCACGTTTCTATGAAAAACTCTACTAAATATGGCAGAAAAAGCTGAAACAAGTCGCCATTATTATTACTACTACCTCTGACATTGTGAATACTATACAGCTTAAATTTTTGCTTTTATGTGTTTTAATTAAATCCATTTAATAGGTGTTAAGAAGATAGGTTGTATCCCTGAATTTTCCTGACAGCAATTTATTTTTTTTAAAAGTCTTATCGAAGTCTTACCAAATTTATCTTACCAAGTCAGCAACTATAGGATAGGACTTGGATTGTCTTAAAAGTTCACATAATTAAACTGAGCTTCATAATTCCAGGAGTAAAAGAGAAAAAGTAAAATTAGAGATACCTTTTGAAAGGATGGTCAAATCCATCTCTTGAATAATACCTGATTTGACTATGTTTCAAAAACATAATATATTTCAAAAAGATCATATATCTATGAAACAATATACAATCATTAACAGACCTCTCAGCTGTGGGAGGAAGTGACCTTGCAAAAAGTTCCTCCAATTTTACCAGGTCCCTCCAAATCCAAATCTCCACATCAATACACTTCAAGCCCCTTTCTGGCAATGAACATTGGATTTTACTTGCCATCAGCCAGCCACTTTTGAAGTCAGTTTTGAAGCTCATTATTCCCCCGACTTTTCAGTCTGTATGAAATATCTCACAAATTCACCGCATGTAACATTCCCCGTACGTAGCTCCCAAGGTTGCCCCTGACATGCAGTGCACGTGTAAAACCTTATGGTATGGGCAGAAATTCTGCCCACTTAAAACTGCTAAACCTTCTTGACAGCTTTAGACCCAAAATGTGTATGTAGTTGAGTTTTTAGATACTGGTGTTTACCATTGTAATAAATATGAAAGCCCAATTGAAGATAAAAACAAGTATAAAACTTTATTTCGTGTCCGAGAGTTTGAACACACAAAGCCACGATCGAAAAGGAGACAGTGCCAAGCCCGGGGTTGGAACTGGGTGAACACAGATCTGACCTCTATCGCATCAGATCTCCCTCCGTTCACGGCAGCTACCTCCGCTAGTTTGTTTATATACAGTTTTTGCCCGTAAAGTCCGGATCCTAGGTATTATTTTTGTTAATCAACTTATTCATGGACTCTGCCATTCATGGAACTGGGGTGCACAAAGCACATCCTGGGCTTGATTGTTCCCTCATCACCAGGGGTTGTTATCTGATGGTCCATGATGTTCCTTATCTGGGTCCTCGATCCGGCCGTTAGCACCTGAGCTGGGAGGGGATCTTCGGAGATGATCTAATCGGTGTGGCCGAGGAGGTCTTCTCGGAAATGTATTCAGCTCAATGCTTTCTTGATTAGTCGTTGTTCTCCGTAGCTCCGTTTTTGGAATGCAAATTTGTTCCCTGGGTGAGGTTACAATTTTCCCTAGGCAGGTCCGGCTTAAAAAAACTGGTTACAACTTAACTTAGTACATATTTCGATTATTACATATTTGAGCACGAATTTCCCGCTTTTATTTATAACACCATCGAAAATCGTGTCGAAAGAAAACACCTTTTGGGAGACTCCAATTTTTGGAGTGCATCGTGCTGCCAGGCTTGGCCCTGGATATGGGAATATTGAGGGGTTCTGGGCTGACAAAAGCCGGATCCCATAAACAGTGGAGCTGCAGGGGGAGCACCTGGAGACTCTGACTGAAGTCTCAGCTGCATGGGACCATCCTGAGTGGCTCGGGGACACACCAGGGCTGTGACATTCCCCCACTGTCACACGCTCTAGCACTGTGTCACACACCGCTCCTGCCCTGTGCCACCCCCGGCNCGCAGGGGTCCGGCCCTGTGCCCCCCCCGGCCCTGTGTCACACACGCACTCCTGCCCTGTGCCACCCCCGGCACTGTGTCACACACCGCTCCTGCCCTGTGCCACCCCCGGCACTGTCCCAGCTCCAGTCCCGTTCCCGGTGCCAGCGCGGCCCCGTCGCTCCCCAGGCCCTGGCCCTCCCCGTCTCCATGGCAACGTGAGGCGGCGCTGACGCGACGGCAGCCGCCCCCCGCCGGTCACCTGACCCGAGTCCGCGTGTCACGTGATACGGGCTCCATCGTCGCCATCTTGAAGCGGTGGCCGGAGGTGAGGATGAACGGGTTTTTTCTCCGTTATTCCCGGTAAAGAGC